>JAHZNI010001540.1:0-22286 GCA_027744415.1 Seira ritae | reverse complement strand
TAATAACATCCATTTCATCCAGGGCCTCTCTTTCATCCACCTCATTTCAGGTGGATAAAACCATTTCATCCTGGATGGATAAAATTACTATCCACTGGATGGTCGCACTCTGGAACATAGGTACACTGCAGCAAAAAAATATATATACCAAATACTTTTCAATACATTTATTTTCCTTTTTTTCTCGGTAGAAATAAATGGTTGCAAATTGCCATTTTAGTGATGTCTGAAGTCTAGAAGAGCAATAGAGAAAGGGAAAGCCAACCCACAATGCAATTGTAGGTATGTATGTAGTTCCCCGTGAGTATTATTTTTTTCGACCTTCTCAGCGCAATAAAGATTATTCCCGGTTTATTCTCCAAATCACTTTGGGAAAAGAGGTCATTATTATCTGAAGTTTTCCTTCTTTTGGAGGAAAAAGCATCCCATTTAGATCTAATACGTGTGGTGGGCAATGTGAACTTGTAACTTGCCCTTTCAATAACCATTACCATCATCATCATCATCATCAGAAAATCTACCGATTTTTTATTGTCTGAAAAAAAGGGAAAGAAAAACCTTCCGCTAATTTAGACTGCAAATTGAATTTACTACTTACTCCTCGTTCGGATAGCATAAATCCATGATTTAGTAAAGAAGCCTGATAATAAAGAGCAGACGATGGATGATGGGTGGATTTTCTCCCCTATGCAGTGCAGTGGCAGTGCATTAGATATTATGCAAAAGGAAAAAAATAACTTTCGCTCTCTTTGCAAAGAACACATTTCAATTCCCCCTTTTCAACGTTCACCGCTCTGAAGAATTTTTTGTACTTCCTTTTTGCGTGCACTGCATTATTGCATTGCATTGCTTGTGTTGTGTGTGTGTGCGGTAAATACCTTCATAACTTCATGGCTTTTTTTCTGGTCTGGTCTGGTCTGGTTTCATATTTCATTTGAATGATTGAAATCATGGATAAAAGGAAACATGTTGAACTGCTCGAAGTAAGTAGGAGGCAGAGTTCGCTCTTCAAATTTCAAATGGACCGTACTTAATTTTATCCATTCAGTATATTAAAATGGATTTAGGTATCTCCTCAATTTTTTTGGTGGCAATAAAAATAGGCAACGTGGAAGAAATCAACTGTTCTCATTTAACCGTATTCACATGGGGAGAATTTCATCCCCTTAATTCCACCTAATATCCATCAGGTGGACAAAATTCATTTCAGCCACCAAAATGGCTAGTTAGTGGATAAATGGATAAAAGGCGAGCTCTGGTAGTAAATAAATAAAGTATTGTTGTGTGCGTATTTATATTTATATTTTACTGGTGTTACTGACGTAGTCGGCGATGGAATGCAGTAGGAGGGAGAAAAAATTGTAGGTAGGTATGTCGGAATGCATTTGTTTTGTTGGAGAGAATATTTCATTTTTTTATGTTGTTCAAGCCCAGCACAGCACAGTTCATGTTGATAAAGAGGCCGACTGACTATTGGTACTTTCCCTATTGCGGTTTTTCTCTATCTCTCTCTGTATGTAGTACTTACAGAGCACAATACAATACAATACAATGTAACATAAAATTCCTAAACAGCTAAATTCATTCCATTCCATTATTTTGTTGGATGGAAGAAAAGAATTGTACGTCAAAATACTTAAACAAACGCACACTTTCCTCTCTTGTATGGACATTTCCCCTAGGAAAAGTTTCCAACAATTTTACTACTCGTGTTTCAGCAACGACATCACTTGCATATGTAAAATGAGTTTATCAGTGGGATGCAGTTGCTCTGCTGCTGCTGCTGTTGCTCTTATGTATGCTATGTGTCTAAAGTAATGCCAGAGTAAGGAAGAGTAGAAGTGAAAGCACTGAAACTGAATGTGATTATGTAATAAAAAAATATTGCCGTATATATTTTTTGAATCAGGGGAAAAATATGCATGTCGTGTGTGTGCATTCCTCAACTTGCTTTCCTTCTCCTCCTCCTCCTCCCTCCTTGTCGAATCCTTTTCATTAGTAAATGTCTTTCAAAAAAATAAAAATATGGAAACTTAATCGGTCACAAAAAAATATGAAAGGAACATTTCCCCTCATTTACTTAAAATGAATGAAGTGTCTTTAAAACTCATAATTTTTATTGCCTTTCCTTGGCTTTGGCTCGTCATAGAAAAGAAACAGCCACACCTCGTTTGACTAATGAGCTGCTTCTTCAGAAAAAACTTTCTTCAAAAGAATCAAAAGTATTTTGCTTGTTTGGAAGATTTTTTTATTATATTCACTCCACAATAAATAAAAACTAATATTACCATTGTTATGCTAATCGCATTAAGGAATAATTTTCCAGGGGAAAAATTTGCTAATGAATGAGTGTGAGGAGATGAAATGTGTCATTATGCAAACTCATTATCACTAATGAAGAAGAAAAAGGCGAATTAGTAATTTAAAAAGTTTTCTAGAGAAAAATTTTTTTTACAGCTTTCACCGGAAAAACATCAAAAATGCCAAGCTTTACATTTTTAAGTTCAGATTGACTTGGAAATTTTTTTCCCCATGCCACGCAATTCACACAAGTGAAGAAATATATATTGTATGAAATATAAACTGAATCCTTTTTTATGATTTTTTTGGAGGAAAGGTTGGCTTTAGCTGTTAACGAGTGTAGTGTAGGTAGCTTAGGTAATGTATACAATACATTGATCTTAAAAATTTTTTCTCCCCGCTCTACTTGTCAATTTTAATGGTATTAAGCCCTAAGGAAGACCCCTTTCCAAGTAAATTTCCTGGTGTGGTGTGCGTAGAGGAAAAACAAACAGAGAGAAAGCTAGTGTGTGTGAGAGGGTTCATAAGACGAAAAAAAACAGAGAGACGTGTTAGCGTTGCCTTGGCCATGGCCAAGCTATGTATAAGAAAATATTATGCAACCTTCCTATAGTCAGCTTTTACTAGTACTTAAGGTGGTAGTATTGGTGGTGTGTGTGTGTTCATCGTGTGAAAAGGAATAGATCTCGCGTGCAAAGCTTCCACAAATCTCTCGTCTTTCGCTTCGATGACCAATTTTCGTTCCAGCAACAAATGCTTGTTGAATAAAAGGAGGGAGAGAGAGAGAGGAAGAGAGTGGCAAACGAAAGAGTTTCTCTACGGACGGAAGAAGGTGAAAAAAAGGAGAGAGAAAAATACTTCATCAATTCCTCTCCCTCTCTCTCTTTCTTAAAGGCTATGGCTATGGCTATATAAATACACACTACATTTATTTAGCTCTCTGACTCTGACTCTGAGACATTTACTTCGCTTGTTGGTTAGGTTGGGATCTCTTACCATTTACTTTCCTCCGGATTCTGAACAAATCGCATCAACAAATTTTTTCTCTCTCACTTGCATCAGACCCGCTATGAGCCGGAGCCGTAAAATGTTATGATGTTACCTTACTGCAATCTCATATCAAACCTTGATGAAATCAGTTTTCCTTTCTGCAGTATTGGTACATACTTCCTCAAAACAAATCCATCAAAAGTGATTGCATAATATTCTACATAATATTGGGGCGAGAGAAAGCAATGCAATGCAATGTATAAGATGATCCCAGGTTATGAAAAAAAGGAGGAGAAAAACCCTTTAATTTTCCTCCAAAACATTGAAGGATGAGCAACTGTGGAAAAAAATCAAAGCATAATTTCATGCTTTACTTCACGAATCACGACTCAAACTCAAATCTCATGGATTTTTTTCAGGAAGGAGATCGTCAACATTGACTCGACTCGAGATTCAAGTTGAGATTCATTTTCACCACTTTACTCTCTGAATCCACTCATTCAGAAAAAAAAATTCTCTCAGGGCTAAGTATTTTGGAAGATAAAAAATATATTATGTAATATACAGAGATGGTAGATGTGTTAGAATGGTAACGAGTGATAATGATTGTGCTGCTGGTGCTGGTTGCTTACTGATCTGATGATGATTTCGTGTACATCAATTTTTTTCTCCCTGTTCCTACTTACTTCCCACCAAACTTTACTCGGTTTGCAGACTCTGGATTTAGAAGATCCTGGCATGGTGTGGCGTGGGTGTGAATGTTGGATACACAGAAAAAAATTTATGTATGATGAGAGGGAAGAGAGGTATCTTGCTTGGCATTAACAAAAAGGAAATTTTATACAGGAACGACAGGAAGTGTAGTGTGTATTACGAAGAAATGTACTTTTTCCAGTTGAATTGCATGTCTGTCTGATTCAGGAGAATCGGACAAGAGTGACTGACTCTGACTTGACTCATATCGACTGACTGACTATGACTACTCCTTTCGAAGGAAAGGAAGTTCTGGAGAGGTTCATCTAGAACCACCACCACCACTACTACTACTACCACCCTTTTCCTAACTCCATCACTTCATCATCATTTTATTTTTCTTCCGAGTCTGTTACTGTCATCAACAACATGATATTTTCCTCAGCTTTTTCATCAGCATCACCGAATTCAAAGGCTGCAGCATCAAAAATCAGTACTGGTTCTGGTTGCAGCACGCCATGCCATGCCAGAAAACGTGAAAGCATGAAATCTTGAAAATTGTGCAGTGAATATGATGCGATTAAATCACTCAACCTTCTTCTTCTTCTCCTCCTTTCCAGGAAAATATTTCACAATCCAAGCCTACGTATATTTTTTATATATTCATGCGACTCAAGCTCAAACTCAAGTGTTTCTCGAGTCTCGAGTGCAACAACTTTTTTTCAAGAGTATCCAGCATTATGTTTTTTTTATTTTTAGACGCACGCAAGTGCGAAGAAACAGTTAATGTCTTTTCATCAAAATTTACTTTAGCACTTTACTCCGTTTCGCAATCATCTTCCCTTCTCAAATTTTTTTCTGAGGTATATGTACATATGTATTTATGCTCGGTGAAAGCAGAGATGAAGAGAAAGTAGTCATAGTCATAGTCATGCTGATTTATGATATCTTTGCTTTGGATCTAACTCCAGAAAAGCTCTAATCATGCAAAACAGTTTTAAACTTTGAATCTTCTAATAGTCCCACTTGATCTTCAAGTTTGATCCCGGCAAACCATGAAGACCACAAAAACAAGAAGAAGTGGAAATAGTCTTTTTTTCATGCTTGGATCTTGGATTTAATATGGGGATAGAAAAAAAAATTTCTCAACTTTCCCTCTTCTTCTTCTCTACTTCTAAATATGAAACTTAAATAAAAAAAGAAAGTTCTCCAGGAAAGGAAAATATAAAAACTGAGCTTGTACCTATGTATTTAGGATCAGAGGAAGTTAAGGAATACAACTTCTACCCACGCACATTCATTTCATGTCATGCATATTACATATTATATCCCAAGGACTTTTCTCTTCTTCCTGTCATTTGTAATAGAAGAGAACCGCAAAGGGAAAAATATGCACCTGTTCCACAAGTATTATCCAACATCTAACGGATTCCCTCTGAAAAAAATTCTTTTCAAATAAATATTCTACTTCTAATCAAGCGGAATTCCGTTTCATTTAAAACGAAAACATATCAGAATGAGAAAACGCAAAAAAATACACAAGGACCCATCAACACATTCTGAGTGAGTGAGAGGAAGTTGCAACTCTAAAGGAGTACCTACTGTTCACGGCCTTCATTCTCAAGAACGTCGTTGTCGCTGTCGTCGACATCGACATCGACATCGTCGTTCTAGTTCTAGTCAAGTGACAATTATTGATGTCTCCGAGACAGTTCCTTTCCCTCCTCATCTACTTTATGGCTGATGTAATAAGCATGTGGAGAGTAGAAGGTGATGGATGATACATTACATCCTTTCTGGGTAACGAGGAGATTAGCGATTGCAATGGAGCTAACGCTATCTACAGTCAACGTAATCAGCTACAGACTTTAATGCTGTGGCAACAAATCCGCTACCCGCAAAATACATGGCAAGTGGCTCCTCATAATTGTCATTGTCAAAATGAACAGCTCGACTGTCACCCTACACCCCTTCCTTGTTCACTTTTTCAAGTTGACGAAAAATATACAATTCTACATTTCTACGGCTGGTTTTTTTCTCTTTAAACCGATGTCTTTCTGTGGTCAGCCTGATCCTTTCCCCCCTCTGCTATCCTCTTGAAAAAGACTGTTCTTTCTCTTCCTCCTCCTCACTCCTCTTTACTGAACTACACTTTAATACTATTTCCCAACAAGGACACGACACAACTCGTTAAACTTCTCTCCTTTTTCTGTAGACAAGTGTTTTTTTTTCTTCAGCAAGTTTTCTCCTCACACCACGCAATTTATCCTGGCTTCGCTGAAGAGTATAAGGCGGCTCGTATTTATTTCTGAAAAAATACCTACGAACACGACAACGACGACACGATATAAGTATTGTATTTTGTATGATGATGATAATTGTGTTGCAAAGAACTTGAAGAAAAAAATTTTTTTCAGAGAAACTTTTTTCTTTTCAGAGAAAAAATGCAACAATGCTTCCTTGACCAAATAAAACACGAAAAAAAGGAGAGAGTGAGAGCAAGAGCAAGTTCAGTTTCTTAACTTTTTATCTTATTGTATTGTGATTGTGAGAGTGAAAGTTTCTCTTTCAGTTTCTAGGGATTATACTCTACTACCTATTCTGTTGACCTTACACAGAGGAGCAAAGTGAGAAACTCATTGAACCATTGCAGAGCACCCTTTTCACATGATAACATTAATCTTTCTTTCAATAGTACCATATATAGACCTAGAAAAAAAAGAAGTTGAACTGAACTGAAACTCAAGTCCAGTCCTGTCCTGTCTCCCCCTCTAATACTTCCTTTCATGTCTTCTTACGTCAATTTTCTCTAGAGAGAGAAAGTATAACTGTTTTATACTTTATATTTCCACAATTAAAGCAATGAATCTTTTCCCCTCCGAAAGATGAAATGAGATGAGGCCATGGCCATAGCCAGAGCAAAGCAAGTGGCCAATGAAATTGATTGCCATGTTTAGCGCCGCCGGAAGAGGAGAAAGCAGCATTCGTTCCTTCCTTCGTTATTCTTGACAATGCATTTTCCCATTCAGGCAGAAGTGAGTCGAGTGAGTGAGTGAGTGAGTGAGAGTGATTAATACATTAAATAGGGAGTATTCATGACAACAAAAAGAGGAAGAAGAAAAAATATTGCATTGGTAGTAGACTAGACTCAGCTACATAGTCAATTCACTTTCACTCTTTCTAACTTCTTTACTTCAGATTGAAGAATGCCTTCAGCTGTCTTTCCTACAGATTGCTCTATCATGAGAATAAGACGAGGAGGCAAGGGACCGACAAAACCAAATGGAAACTATCAATCATATGGATAAAAAAAAGAAGGGAAAGCAGCAGCAGCAGCAACAACAACAACAACACTCCCAAAGAAAAAAATATAATACATTTAATGCATTTTACAGATGACTTGCTCCAGAGGCTATGGACTATGGATTGCATTGGCATTGGCAAAGCTAACTACGCACCACCACCACCACCACTGCAAATACATATCATATGCCTTCTTTGCTGCTCCTCTCACAATCAAAGGAAGTTACATGTCTTGAGCTGACTTTCTTTTTTTAAAAGAGGAAATCACTGGAGAAAAAAAAGTCCTCATCAAAAGAGAAAAGTTGATTTTTTTCTTCTTTTCCACTTTTTCCACACTATCCTTATCCCTAGACCTATCCATTTCTCAAAAAATAGAATCCTGTGAGAAAAATAACAAGCGCTCAGATGATAAATCGAAGGAAGTGAATAAAAAATATAAATACTTACTGGGAAAAGAAATCAATGCTAGCTGGTATTTTTAGAACGGAGAAAACTTTTTTTTTTCTGATGGAGAGTGATCAATACACATGTCGTGATATAACATAGTAATAAGATTATTGTTGTACATGATACCCTGTCTGTTCTTCTGTCGGCGATTACGATTACGATTGCGACTGAGTGAGAGAATCGCCATTTTCCAATTTTTTCGACCTTTCAGATTTCCCTTGAAAATCCATTTTGCATTTATATTTATTTATTTTGAAGGAGAAGGTCACGATAGCAAAAGATAAATAATTACAATTACATTTTCTTCATGGAAGATTATATTTGAAACAACTTTCTCTCTGTGGATCAAAAAATATATATATCATGAAAGCAGTGCAGCAGTATAATGGCAGTAAAATGTAAGGAGAAAGTGGTATTTAGGACCAGCGGTGGATTTCTCTACAAACCACTGCCGCTTCGACTTCCAACTTCCACTTTGCTTCTTCTTCTTCATGAAAGGAGGAAACATTGAGAGTAAAAGAATGATGATCGTGATAAGGATAAGAAAATGAGTTACAAAACAAGACGGGGCTATTTGTACGCGATAGCTGAGCTGAAGCTGAGGAAAGAAGGAAATAAAATGGATTTTCTTTTTTCTCGGGGATGCCTACAGCTCAATCACCCTGCTCGGCCAGTGGAGTTGGAGTGAGTTCACACAAACATAACATAACATTAGTGGAGAGCATTTCTTTTATTTTGGCGGAAAATACTACTCTACCTGACCAGAAACGAAGTGAAAAATAAATAAAGGGGAAGAGGAGAAATAATGCTTCTAACTTCCAACATCCAACAACCTTGCAACCATATCAAACCACACCACCACTACCACTACCACTACTTATTCTTTTCTCAATATTTTTCTTAGAAGTGGACCCCTTCCATCAGCAGCAGCATCAGCAAGAAGCTGGGAAACAATATTGTTGCTTTAATATTATTCTTGGATTAGGTAGGTATATCGGTATTATTGGCTGGTACAGGAGAAGGAGAAGGCGATCGCTTAACTACCTACTCCAAATTCCATGAATGTATGTATTTACGTAATCGTATATTTCTTCATCATCATCATCATCATCATCACTATCACATTTTTGTAAATAGTGTATTTTGAACCAAAAAATATCTAAGCTTCGGTGAAGAAAAAAAAAGGAGGAAATGATTTCCTTTTGACTTTCACTTTCCCTTTTATTTTCCCACAAACGATTTTAATGCACTGCAATGGAGCCCATTCATAAATCCATGAGCAGAAGAAGGAATAGGTACTTATATTTTTCACCCTCGTTTCAGGGGCGTAGCGTCCATAAGGACAGGGGGCCCAACTACCCCCGCAGAAATTTGGGATTGTAATGCTAATTGTATTATAGGAAAATATGCAAATGAGTTTACTACGTAGGACTGCCCCCGTAGGAAAAAGATCGATGCTACGCCACTGCCCTAGTTTTGGGCTTTTTGGTATAGGGTTTCGATTTTATCCTGTTGAAAATATGCGGTTTACTCTAAAGAAAGAAAGAAAGTCATACTTTACCCATTTCATTGGACGTGGAAACATTATGGGGAAAGTGGATAGTATAGCTATCTATAGTGTATAGAGATTTTCTTAAGCGGAACCTTCCTAATTCCTAATCATTATCCTTTACATCGGGAAAAATATATATAAGTATGTGCTTAGAATTATTTAGACTGGATGATATTGAAACCTGCAATACCATAGAATCCAACTTTCTATACAATCCAAAGCACCTATACAATTGCAACTGAATAGGAAATAAAGCACGTCATTCATTCATGTTCAGGTACATAAGTTGTGGAAATTGTTTATTCAGCAAGTGAAGTCGCTTTCTATTGATTCATTCATTGAATTACAACTACTACCTATTTACTACCTAAAAATATGTACACAAAAGACGACTTAACCTCGGGCGGCTTAGCAAGGGAAAATCTTCTTACAAACAGAGTTAGTTCGCCCTTTAACCATTTATCCACTAACTCTTTTGGTGGATGAAATAAATTTCGTCCACTGTTTGGATGAATTGGGTGGAAGTGGATGAAATTCTCCTCGCTATGTAAGCGTAAATGGGATGAGTGGATTCCTTCCACGATTCTCATTTCATCCATAAAAAAAACTGAGTGGACGAATCCATTTTATCCCGGATGGATAAAATCACCATCTTGTACCATGGCAAACTCTGACTCTGGTATATATTTTTTTCTAATGACTTTTTAAAACGAGGTTATTAAAGTTAGAATCTATGGCTTATTTTATAGCGTGAGCAGATTCCATTCCATTATTAATTTTGTTGATGATCATGATCATGATCAGATCAGAGAGGGGAAAAAATTAGTACGGTGAGCGGCTATTAAATTTAAAGCCTTTTTTCAAAGGTAGAACATGCACAAGAAATATATAATCCGAGGTATAAAGTCGGTATATCAACTGGAAATTTCACATAAATTAAGCGAGGGAGCAAATAAATAAAAGTGCTCAAGCCAAGCCAACCAAGGCTAGGCTATAGCAATAGGCAATCCATTTGGCGGCAGACAAGACGAGACAAGATGGCAAATAAATTGGAGGAGTGTCTGAACTAAATTTTCTCACGGCGAAATAAAGTAATGGAGAAATCCAGTAAAATCGAGGAGCTTACTTATGCAAAGCTCCTGGATAACTTGGAAGTGTTTATGCAAATAAATTGTTGATGCTACATAATTAGTCAGTTCAGTTCTGTTGTACTGTTCAATTATTTTTATTGCAGGAAAAAAATATATTGACGTGTATTGCACGTCAGCTCAGCCTACAGTTCAAAATTCTATCAGAGGAGCGCAGCGTGATGACTTCAGAAGTAACGGAAGTAGTTGTATGTAAGCAGGTAATAGTATTGGGCTCTGCTGACTGAGTAAACTTCATTTATTGGATTAGCATCTTCTGAATGAAATGCTTGAAATCGGAAGATCTCTTCCGTAAACAATTTGATTTATTATGAGGAGAACAGTGAAGATAACACGTTGAGAGCAAAGAAAAAAACATCTTTGAAAAGGAATATTTAAAGAGCATCTCATCAAAAGCTATTTAATTTTCTCCTGAAGGGAAAACGTGAAAAAGGCTACTTTCCCCGGAAGCGTTAGAAGCCAATCACGACCTGAACAAAAATAATGTGTTCAGTTCAGGCTCAGAGATGAGATGAGAGTATATTTAAGTAGATGGGCACACAGTGAAATGGAATAATATATTTGTTTGTTTTGAGTGAATGGATGAAAAAAGTGGGAGAGAGAAAGCAGTAGATGAGCTGGAGCTCAATCCAGAGATCCATTCATTCATGTACAAACGGACTATTCACACTCGGCGTTGTTCCGTACTAGCAACGGTGACTATGTGGAAGATAAAAAATATATAGGGAAACAAGCTTAAACTTGCAATTAATCTAAGCTCATGTCAGACAATCGGACTAGACCAGGAAAGGTTGTTTTTTTCTGGAGACCGACAATTAATTGTGTCTTTTTCCATGGAGGGAGTGGAGGGAGCGAAGAGAAAAAAATATATACTAGATAAGTACTTAGGAACAACAATAGACAAAAAAGCCAAAGCCACTCAACTTCATTGAGACCATTTTCCGGCGTGCCATGCCATGCATCGAAAATTTTTGGAGAAAGCAGAATAAAAGGGAGAAAGTGGGAGCTTAACTATGTAAGTATTTTGCCCTTTGCATGTTACATTGCTTTGGATCGAGCAGAGCATATTTCAAGTGCCATCACATCAGCATCAACATCAACATCAACACAGCTCTACTATAGCAACTGCCACGCTACTAAAGCCTCTGCTACTGCACAGGAGGAGGAATCGTTAAGAGCGATTGAAATGGTACAAGAAGCAGACTGATTATTACGATGTGAATGTGAGAGGCTCAACAGGAAAATAGTAACTGCTTGTTCCTCTCCTCTCTCCCTAATTCAGCTCAGGAGAATGAGATGACGACGATGACGATGACGATCGAAAAATGGAATAGAATAATGGTCGGTCTACTACTACTTAACTTGGGTAAAAGGTTCAGAGGAGGAACAGGAACAAGAATATATTTTTTTCGTAACAAAGGCGCTTTTCCTCCTTTCCCTTCTCAGAGAAATTCCGACACACCGCTTCTCACTACTGCTCATTTTCTCATTCTCAGGTTCCTAGTTGGTTTCTCGGGAAATTTGCTTTTTTTGATGTGGCATTTTTCCCGCCATCATCGTGATCACGATGACGAGATGCTTGTTGAATCCCAAGAGCTGGTTAAGCCTCAACTTAATCAAAATTGATTTCAAGCCCCATGAAGTGTTTAATATGCATTGAGTCCCGCACAAACACCACCATACCACCACCACCAACACCAAAAGAGAATGAGACAAAAACACAACAATAGTAATATGTAGCACTAGCTAAATAGCGCTGCTTGGTCTTGCTCTAAAAACGGGTATGCGTAAAGAACAGAGGAAAAGTCAAGTCAAAAAAAAATATGTCAAACGAAGCGTGAGACAAAAGAGCACTCCTACCCACCCTGCCTCTACCTCCCTGTTTTGTTCATCTTTCTTTTTCCTCGACAACTTCACTCACAACACAACTCACTCATGAAGAGCGAGACAAAAGGAAAAAAAGGATAACAATAAAATATATTCCTTTTTCTTTCAAAAAAAAATTTTTTTCAAGCATTTCGCACCACATCACATCACACACAACAGCCAACACTCTCTCATACATACACAAATTCCTTATTTTCCGGTTCTGTCGCCTGCTCCTCACTCACTCACTTCTCACTCATCTGGAGAAAGAGGAAGCAGGCAGACATAGACAGGGAGAAAAAAAGTCACAGGAAAAAACTTTATTTTTTTCCCTCACTTTTACTCCATTCCCTCCACTTGCTCTTACTCTTGGAAAAAAAATTAAGAGATTGCCTTGTGATGTGATGTGACAAAAATAAAGGAGAAAAAAATGTTTTTCCCGTGAAGCACAAGAAAGGAGAAAGAGAAAGATCACCATTATTATTTTCCATTAGAGCAAGGACAATTTTTCGCCAGAGAAAAGAAATAATGCGGAGGAGAGGAGAGAGAAATTAGGTAAGCAAGGCGGAAAATGACGGATTTTTTTTATTCACTTCCTTTTATATAGGTATATTATAGAGGAGCAGTTTGACTCGACTCGACTTGACTCAAGCAGGTTGTGTTGTGAGAGTGTAAGTGTAACCTTCATTCATCATGAGAGCCGGGGAAAAAATACTTTCCCTGGAATACATATATTTTTTTATCGTTGTTGTTCTTCTTCCTCTGAAGCAAGAAGGAAGAGAGAGGAAAAAAGATCACTTAAGCCTATTCTCTCTATTTTTTAGACTTTCTTTTGTGGGCGTAAACGAACCAACTACATCACAACACATTAATAACGACAACACTCACTTCATCATCTTTTCCCTGTCAACAAAAAAAATAACGGGAGCGGAACAATTTTTTTTTCTACGGCGATGAGCGAAATACATAAATGCTTTGGCTTTGGCTTCTTTTGCTTTTCCAGGAAGAAAAAAAATAGTGATGAGAATGGAAATGAGAGAATGACTCAAGTACATATCAACATGAAGCAAGTTTAATGGCATGAACGATGAGCATCATATCATCATCAAAATTGAAAAGATTTTGAGAGAAGCCAAGCCAGGCTATTAGAATACATAGGTATGTACATATACTACCGCCATTATATTATGAAACAGGAAGTTCATATGAGATGCTGATGATGATGATGATGACAATGATGCTTGTGAGAGAGGAGCGAGTGTGTCGGTGTGTGGCTGTTTTTTTATGAGGAAGCTCTTGTCCTCATTAAATTAGTGAAGGAGTTAACAAATAGCTTCATTTTCCCTTTAACAATGAAGAATGGAGATCAAGAGGAGAAAAAAAATCTATTAACTCTAGACTCTATTTTTTAAAGAGATTTTCTCCTTGAGTGAGCCAGTAATTCGGAACATATTTAAATCACTACAATTACTGGAAAAGGGGCTGTTCATAAAATACGTACGGGGCTTTTCTGAATTCTGAAAACCTCCTTTAAACCTGTAAACTGCTTCAGGATAACAATGACTTTAAAATTAGAAAGATAGGCAGGTCCAAAGACTGTCCCGTCCCCTTTCGCGTTACGTATTCTACGGACAGTCCCAACACTAAATACCGCTATATAGCAATATGTTGAATATCGCTCCAAATCCGCTTTTTTGTTCCAGAAATTTGTCATGTCCCAGAAATTTTTTGTAGAGTATTTATCCGGAAATACATAAGCGCATAAATATGTATGCATGTCCTCCTGGATAATTAATGTAATTCTATAAATCCTTCTAGATTTAGATTTCCGGAAGCTCTTCCGAAAAAAAATTTGCATCAGGCTCAACTCAATTCAGGTAGAAAAGTACTTCAACTGCAGTTAAAAAAACGGGGATGCGATGCAGTATATAATGCAGAGGAGAAAAGTAATTCCAGTTTCCAGCAATTTAATATGAAGCCCTGCCTATTCGGTAACAATAATCCCCGTTTCTTTTTTTCCCTGGCCTGGTCTGGTTACGAGAAACATAAAAGAACACATAAAATTTAATTAAATTGAGAAGAAAGACAAAGAGCGAGCGAACGAGCGAGTGAGTGAGTGAGCGAGCGACGCATGAATTGAAAGTGACAGCTTTCCTCGTGTCGTACTTTTGCCTTTGAGTTTGAGTTTGAACAAGACAAGGAACAAAGATGAATTTATAAAATGAGTGATGATGATGATGATAATGATAATGAATGCGATAGTGATGATATGATGGTTACGTTCTGCGAAAGGCAAGGAAAAAAAAGGAATGTTATTGAGCTTGAGCTGCCACCAACAAAAAACGATGTTCCTCCTGACTGACTACTACAATTCTACAATGTACAAAGCAATGAGTTGAGAAACCGCTCCCCTGTTCCCTCTGATCCTTCCGTCCTTTTCTTACAATTTCTTTTTAAACTTTGTAGAAACACCAAATGAAAAAAAAAATACTCGGTAAGGAAAGTGGAGGGAACTCAAAGAGATGAAGTTCAGACTGGTTGGTTGATGAATGATATTGAGGGAAAACACGGAAAACGTGAAAATAATGATTCATCATCATTTTCATCATAATCATCATATTATCTCAAATCAAATTTCTTTCTTAGACTTTCTTCGTTCCTCCTGACACGCTTATCATCAGAACAAAGCAACAAAATAATTCGAAAATTCAGTGTCAGTTTAGCATTTCCTGGATGGGTATTTAGGCAGCAGGTAGTATTTATTTTGCAGAATGATAAAAAATAATATGACTTTATTTGTTCATAATTTTGACAACTTTCTTTTAGGAAAAAATAAAGAAATTTCTCCAGAAAGTGAAAGTTGTCAGTTTCTTTCAATTAACAGATTTCCCTATATTTCCTTGCAACATTGCATTTAAAAATTCAAATCACAATTTAATTAATTGCAGATTTCCAAACCCTCCGTCAAGGGTGTCATTTTCAAGTGGAACGAAAAAAAGTAGATTTCTGAAGGTAAATGCAGCTCCTTTTTTGAAAGTGTGAGGAAAGAACTCCAAAAAATGCTCACAAGGGACAGGAGGGATTCGTGTTCGAGCAATCTTAACACGGAAGAAGAGATCAAAGATTTTCTATCTATACTACATAGAGTGTTCCAAGAAAAACTTCCCCTGCAAATACTCCCGGTACATACTTCTTTCCTCCTGCATTTTAGCTTCTTTGAAAAAGAAATGAATAAGGCTTAGGCTGAACGAAGAAGAAGAATTGAGCGGAAGTGTAACAAATACGAGGTGATACCTATCTCCTTTCTCCACTACACATTTTGGGATTGGGAAATCACTGTTCTCTTCCTTTTCCCCACTATCTCAGCCATCACCATCACACCAGCTTTATACCACCAACACCAAGCGCCACATACCTACTACATCGCATCGGTGGATTGGTTGACAGGCAGGGGGAAATGAGAAGAAAAGAAAGAAGAAACAACAATGCGTTTCCTGGATAAGAAGCATTTCTTTCTTTCTTTTTTGAGATTGAGAACAAATGACAAATATAAAATATGTACTACAATAGGAACACTTTGGACTGTCGCGTCGCCGAAGAAGGTTTTCCTGGAAATGTTGAAATGACAACGACAACGATGCAATGATTGATAAAGTGTCACATTTTTTTTATCTCCTTTCAGAAAAATAAATGCAATTTCTACTTGTATTCAGGCTTGGCTTATTAACGCACTCCACCTGCAACATTAAAAAGACTTCCGCTTTCCTTGGCCCAGAAATGGAATTAAATTGGCTCGGAACCACTACATTTCAATAAAAAAAAAGTTTCTTCTGCCAATTCAAAAAAGTACCAGAAAATTATTTTTAGGGTGAGCAAATCAACCAGGCTTGGCGTTGGGCAATAATCATAGGGTGGACAATATAATATTGTCCGAACAATAATGGACAATATCAAACTTGGAAAACGGACAATAATACTAAACAATGCTGATATATACATACCAGGGTAATCATGGAGTTACAGGGGTTATATGATACCATAATAGACGGAATATTGTCCATTATTACCCATTATTGTCCATTATTTCCCATAAAGTCAATTATTTTCCATGTCTTGGAAAATAACGAATATTGTCCGAACAAAATCCATCTCTGAAATCAACCTTAGCCGTTCTATTATTAATTCTGCAAATATAAATTTTTCTGCCTGCCTAATGCCTACGCAAATAAAATTTGTCCAGACATTTCTTGAAAAGATTTCCCATTCACCATATTATAGTCCACTGTCCATTTTCCAATTCGAATTAGTTATGTTTTGCTGAGCAAATGCTGAATTCAATGAAGAGGAATGAAAAAAATGCTGGCAGATGATTGGAATACCAATCACATCACAACATAATTTATCTAAGGGACATCCAAGAGGAAGAGGAACAATAAAGCACATAACATTATTGCTTTGTCATTATCAAGTCAGACCTCGTCCACTTGCCTTCTCTTCAAGCATCCAAATCCAAGCCAAGCCAGAAGAGAAGAGCAGAGGAATGCAAAGGAAAAATGTCAATTCAATGCAATGCCTTCTACATTTTTATTTTCTTCTTGAAATATATAAGTAAATATGACAGGAGGAGGAAGAGGAGGAGGAGAGAATAAAATAAATGATAGTCAAAGTGAAGCCAAAAAAAAATATATATGTACTTTCTCCTCCTTGAATGCTGAGAATCCCATCATCATCAAACCATCGTCATTTCTATGCTCAATCAGCTTCAACTCATGCATGCCACTTTGTCGGAATCAGAGGGGGTCTTCACTGAGTGGTGTGGTGGACATTGGACAGAGGAAAAAAATTTTGTTCTCTCGTCCTGAGTAAATACATATTTCCATGTGATGTGATGTGATCGTGCTCTGGGCACGATATTACTTTGATGACATTCGTACAGCAACAGTGACCACGCTACAACAACCCTAACATTCCTCATCTCCTCCCACTTCCTCCATTCTGTCAGCAATCAAGTCAAGCAGATCGTAAAAAAATACGTAAAGTCTAAAGAAAATAAAATTTGATTTCGCAGAGGAAGAAGTATGTATGGTAAATTGTGTAACCGGTGTGATTCATATGCAATGTAACAGAAGTTCATATGCACTATTTCTGCGGATTGGCTAGTATTGGCTGTAGAAAAATGGCAAAAGCGAAAAAGCAAAAATAAAAAATTTTTTCATCACTTACTTTTCCGAAGCAACTCCTTTTATTCATGGCGGCCAGGGCTGCTGCGGCGGCATGATGTTCCCAGAACTCGATGAATGCATAGGGATCCCCACTAGGCTGTAGACGGAAATAGGAATAATATTTAATTTTTTTTTTCAAAATGAAACATTTTTGTTTTGAAGATCTCCTCGGAAGAAAGAAAACAAAGCAGGCATAGATTTAATATATGTCGTGTCGTGTCATGCCACCTATGAATACCACCACTTGACATGGAGTTAGTCAAGTGGTGTAATAAAAAAACAAGAGTGAAAGCTATGCAAAGCGCTAAAGTCTTTGTTCATAGGTATTCATTTCTCTCAAGCAGATATTTTGTATTCATAATGCAAGTCCATCAACAATTTACACAAGAAAATTGGTGAGGGTGATGTGATGTGATATGGTGTTCGGTGTTGATGGTGATGATGACATGAAAAGATCCCCTTGCACATGTTACCAAAAAGTCGTTTGAGAAGATGAGCTGTTTTTTCTAGCTGTGTTGGCAAAATGGAAGCATGCAATGTAAGTAGTGGAGTGGAGTGGGATTCAAGAGGCCATGTAAATAAGGGAAGAGGACAAGGAGCGTTTTGATCCCCTGAATAAAGTGCCACATTCATCATTTATGATGATATTCTCTCTTCACATCTATGTATGTAGGAGCTGAACTGAGAAAAAGGCAGCAGCATCAGTTGCAGTGCAGTAGTAGCAGAAGCGTTCATCTTGTAACAGCACATATGGATAAGGATAATGATGATGATGATGTGTTGGTTCGCGAAATTCATCAACAAGATTTATGAGCTGCGAGTGTGAAAAAAAATTGATACAAAATAAAAATAAAACTTGAGAAAGTAGGAAAAAGGATCGCGAAAAAAATTATCCCCTCGCGACATAATAGAGGAAACATTTTGAAATTTTGTACGGAATCTAACTCTGCAGCAAACATTTTAACTAAAATTTGACATTTTCAGTGGATTTGTAAGGCCAAGAAACCTATTAAGCATGTTTAGCACGAATTTCCCGGTCTTTTGAACTTTCTTACGATCTGTAACGGTAGAAGAAATAGACCGGTTACAATTTTTTTTACGAAATTAACATGGATACTTGTATAATATGATGATGTATAATTTGCAGAGAAAAAAAAAACAATTTAAAAATTCTAATTCCTCCAAAAAGTTATCTAGTAGATGTGTGGACGTACGTACGTACGTACGTACGGCACCACATACTAACCTTACAGCCCCATAAGCCTCTACACTCTAAAGCAGCATGTCCCTAAATAAATAGCGCGATTGAGAGTTTGCCTTCGACGAACAAACTTCTTGATATGATATAATGTACTCCGGTTCGAAACAAGATTTGACAATGTGCACAACACACATAATTTGACAATGCCACACACACTAACATTCCAGACACAAAACTTATGATGATGACGATGACGATGACGAGCGAGGAGGACACGAAAAGAACGGAGAAAGTAAAGCATTTTTCCTATTTAATGTATGTAGCTGATGATGATGATGATGGCCATAAGCTGTATTTTTTTGAAGAATACATAACATTAAAGAAAAAAATTGGTTTAGATGCTTCGGTTTTGGTTCAAAGGAAAAAGAATATAATATAGAGTATGGGCGCAAGTGTTTCGAAGAGATTTCCTTCTCCTTAAAATTTACGGGGTTGATAATGTTTTCAAAAAAATGTTTTACTACGCCGCAGTGCAGCAAACTACTTTCTCCCCTACTACAACAACTACTACTGCTGCTGCTGCTGCTGCTGACAAAAAGGGAAACAAACGGTCCTTATCTATTGTCATTGTCGCTTCAACTTCAACAAAGTCATTATTATGGAGGAGGAGAGGAAGAATAAGAAGAAGAGAGGTCAATATCGTTTTGTCCTTCTGCTACTGCTGCTGCTCCAGCTCCCACTCAGCAAGTGCATTGCAACCCCACCAGAACCTACCAGACACCATCTGGCCCTCGCAATAATCACGGAAATGAGGACAGACAAAGAAGTGATGATGATGCCAAAAAATTGCTTTCACCATCACCATCACTACTGCCAACGCCAACAGAAAGGATCTCATAAAGTGAGTATGTAATGCAATGCAAGACGCAGTTCATAGTGAGGATTATATTATATTATATTGGCTTGACAAAGACAAGTGGACAAACGTAGAGTGGTCGTGGTCGGTCATGTCTTGTCTGCGGAAGAGATAACACATGTACTTAATTTAAATAATATTTTCTGAAATAAAAAAAAATTGTTGGCTTTGCAATGCATCCCAAACTCCATCTCCACTACTCCACAGCCAATAAAAAAATATTGTGGAGTAAGGAGGGTTTGCAAGTTGTAAAACGTGAGGTGGCACACACACACACACATTTGCACGGAGGAAAAAAATGTAAAGATTGAGATTGAGACATTATTACATTTTCTCTCCTCCTCCACCGCCGATTCGATACCATGGGGATTTGAGGATTCGGAACGATATTAACATGAACAAGCTTCTTCCCTTGTAGTCCTTAAAGATAACAGCTGAAATCTTAACTGCCTCTCGCGAGGGACCAGAGAGGAAAAAAAATGCATAAAAATGCATATGTACAATTTATCTATCCCACATTCAGCCTCTCCTTCTGAATATTTACATGAAAATGCATAAATGCCAGAGTCCAGGGAGGAAAGTTAAAGTAAGTGCATGGAGCCAAAAACATATTAGATTGATGCGTTGGAACTGTAAGAGTTTTTCTTCATTTTCACTACTGCAGGAAAGAGATTCACTCTCTGAAATTTCTTGGCTTTTTTTACATAAATAATAACAATAAAAGAAGTGGCAGCGGAGGTGGTGGAAGATAGAGGAAAATATCCCTCCATCCTCGCCTTTATCGCTTTGATCGCCTATAAATATTTCAGAGAATCAGGAGGAATACATATACGTATATCGTCTTTAAACTTGGAAAAAATACAATATTTTTTCACCCTTTTTTATTCTGACTTGACTTGCCACCAGCAAAAGAGATAATATATGTTGATGTTCAGACGACGACATACATGCGACTTCAAAAAAAAATCGAGAATAAGGGAGGGGGCACACGGTCTCCTTCTCCTTCTGAGAGAAACCACCTTTTCACTGGAAAAAAAATAAAAGGAAGAAGGGGAAATTGGAATGGAGGTAATAGTAATGGGAAGGTTTGTGCCCTCACTTTCTCTGACTGAACTGAACCCGAGTAAAATGGGTAAACGGAAGACTCAAGTAAATGGCATATGCATTGCATTGGATTTGGATTGGAACAAAGATATCTCTTTGAGCAATAAAGAAGGAAGTACCAAGTAGGAGTGCATAAGAATATAAAAAAAAGGTTGAGAGGAATGATCTGACAAGGAGGATCGGAGGATGGAGGAAAAGAGTGAATCCAAAGTACCAGTTTCGATTCTTCGTATGTGTATGCACTAACAATCATGCCAAGATCCCGCCAAATACATTTTATTTGACAGTTCATGAGTTCGCAAAGTACGACAAATTCGAAACGTGTGTGAAAACTGAATACATTTTCCCCAAAAAAACAGAAAGATCCTTTTTTATTTAAGGAGGACAAGAAAGAGTTGAGTTGAAGATGATTCTCTCCTCGCCCTACTCACTTTTCTTCACTTTTCCTTCCAGCCTAAAACTTTATGAGTGTAAATGGTAAAAGAGAAAAAAGGACAGGCAGGAAAAAAGATTTGTGGAAAAGAATAGAAAGAAAATCACTCCTTTTATATTCATTCTTTAACTTGTGCCTTGTGTTTGTAACATATTTTCCTTTTTTACATGACGATGAAGATCCATCCTTTTTTTATATATATTTTTTACACGCCAGAGGAATATTAACAAAAGGAATAGAGGAGAGACGTTATGGAGGTAGTGTGGAGGAGATGGAGTTGGTGTTGGAAGTTGGAGGCGATGAGTTAGAGTGGTTACATGATCATGATATTATGTATGATGCACACACTCCTCCAATCCAATCCAACTCAATCTAGTTAAAAGGGTGCAATATAAGTAATATACACAGTACACTGCATTATGTCATGCATACCAGGAGGATGCCATGATCTCTAAAAACATTTTTTAAAGCAAATATATTTCCCTGCTAGGTACATCGTCATTGTGCCTGCGAATGTAAATCGTCATCGGAAATCAGCCAGAGCACACAACCACCACCATCCACACCTCGTCGAGCAGATTGCTTTTTTTATTTGAAGATGTGCATGAGTGCAAGCTTTCTTTTAAATAAATTGAGTACAGAAGTATGTTTAGCGGAAAAAAAATTTCAAATGTCTCATTCTTTCCGAGAAGGTCAAGTCAATTTCTAATGCAGCAGCAGCCATGCAGGGTTGACATAACGAATTGGGCCTCGTTTTGTACTCGGTTAGGCTTTTTTCTTATTGGGTAGCTCACAAACGGTTAGACTCTAGCTAGCATAGAATTTTTCATTTGCTCCTGCTTCTGGACGCGAGATTCAATTTTTGAAATTTTGGACTGGTACAAATTAAAAGGAAACTCGCTAAACGTGAATAATGGATAAGGTAGGCCTCAACATACTTAAGCAATACCATACTTATCTAGCTCTCGCAAGCAGTTCGAAAGAAGTACGACGCAGAGTTAGCATAAGCCAGACGGTTCCCGGCAGAAGTTTCTAATTTTCAGATATGTGATAGAGCTTGTCAAGCGCTACAAAAAATGTATGGAACATGATACCCTAAGTCGCACCATG
>JAHZNI010001539.1:0-15684 GCA_027744415.1 Seira ritae | reverse complement strand
AGGAAAATTGACATGCAGGAAAGTTCAAAGTGATGTTTCCAATCATTTTGGTGGATGAGGTATTGAGAGCAGCACAGCATTTACATAATAGAAGAGAAAATTTACTACTACGGTTTGCTTTCACTCATGTGGTACAAGACGCTTTATGGACTTGAAATTTCACAATAATTTATACTTTTGTGGGAAATTAAAACTTACATTTCTGCTTAGGGCTGGAGTTGGCCGCAACATCTTCGAGGAAATCATTGTGCTGACGGATTAAACTTTCTCGCTCGCGTATTAAATCTTATTATCTTCTTATCAGCAGTTCAGCTGGGTACCTTTTGTCCAATTTTAATGAATTCAACAATTAATTCGATACAATTACATATGCTTACTTAATTAAAGATAACATGTATTAAACTCCTACAACACAACTATTTCCCTAAATCCAAGTAATTAAGCCCTCCCTAACACAAAATATTATTATCTAACATGTAAAGAGTAAAAAGCATGGTAAAAATACGACAAAATCAATAATTATTTCATTTCACTGATAAAAATATATCATCTGGAGAAACTTACGCTTTCCACAGGTCCACGCTCACACTCACACGCTTTTTGCACCTGATTTTGCAATAACTGAACTGCAGCCGAAGCAGCGCAGCGTTATAGCTTATAGCTGGCAGCGAAACCTTTTTGAAGCACTTCTATTCATATCATTATCATCGTCATCATATCACCTGAGCAGAGCAAGTTTTTTCCTATCCAAAGCTATATGATGGCCATATAAAACACATGGATAGGGGATGTTTCGTTTCTAGTTCTGCTGTTCTGCTTTTCCAAGCATGCTCATGCTCGTTCTCGTTCCCATGCACCAAAAGAGCAAAACCCATGCGCGAAAATCCCTAAAATTGCATGCAGTTTGTTATGGGATCGCGATAAACATAAATATATCAATTCTATCACTACCGCACCGGTTTGCAATGCATGTCACGGGTCTTTGTACCTGAGTGCGACTGCGACGATAATTTCATTAAAAATTAAGAATTTGGATGGATACATACAATAAAGTAGCAACAATAAATTCACTTTTTCATATATACTTGATCCTACGTAATATTTTTTGTTTGACTACGTTTTGATTTGACACATTTATCTGGCCAACATAATTATAGACATCCAATACTGCAAGCGTTTCTTGCACCGTCATTCATCATTGCAAAAATTACATTTAAGGAAAATTATTAAATCTGTAGCAAAAACCAGTTGTTATGCATGCATTACATGCAAAATGTTCAATCGATACCAATACTACCGACATTTAGCCGAAGGGCAATTTGGGGCATCTTGAGACAAGTTCATTTCCAGACGAAACGAAAGAACTAATGAACGGGCTTTTTCTAATAAAAACTTTTATTTTTTATCAATCATCAAACGCCAAAAATGGTTTAAAAACATCATTTTAAAACAATATTTTTTTCATAATTTACTATAAAATTAACAGATCATTACATTCGTTTCTGCAATTTTCCATACGCTGGCACCATTCTTGCTGTACGTTTCAGGATATTAATATTTTTCATTCTCTCCAGTGACAGTGCTGCATTCCTTGTCGATTCCGATTTCCATTTTCCGATCGTAACTTTCCCTACCTATACTCCTCTGATTTTTTTTAAAACTTTTTTTGTCATTTATTGGAATTGGAATATTTTTTTTACAACGAAACGAAAAAACCTTTTAAACATTTTTATTAGCATTATTTTACATCTTAAAAATTAGTCGTGTTCTTAAGTACTCTTTAAACTTTTTATACAACAGTATTAACTATTATTATTCTCTCCTCTTAACCGTAAAAGTAGTTTTAAGGTTAACACCATGTAGGTTTACAACTGTATATATGCACACAGATGATTCCGATCCGAATTCAAAGCATCATCAGTTCAACATTATTTATTTTGCAGATTTGCTTCCTTTCCCTTTTCCCAATTTTCACACTGCACTCATGTTTCATACAGGTTTGCTTTTATCATATTCGCAATTTTTCACGATTTCCTATGAACTCATTCTTTTTCGCGTGTGGATTCTGAAAAACGAAGATTTCATTTTCATTTAAAACGTGTAAAGATTCACAGTTCCTTTCTATAGCACTGAGTCTTTAGATTTCACTTTTTTATATTTTCAGACTCTTCAAAATTTCAAAGTTAATTTTTTAAATATATTTTTGTAGTATCAAACATTACGCATTTTTTTCATGTTTTATACAAAATTGCCTTTTTCTCTGGACATTTTCACAGAACGTTTAACAATGCATTTTTATGAAAATGCAAGAACTGGAAAGAGATTTTTCATCAGAGTAAAACAATCATATTGTTTTCATCTTTGTATCAGAAAATTTCATAAAATCTGAGCAGTTCGGTTTTTATAAATCTTTTTTAGTTTCATTTTTTTTCTAAAATAAAAAAACTGGTAGGAGAAGATGAGTTATTTTGGAATAGTATCCGACGAAAAATCTAATAAAACACGTTTTTGTTTCATCGTGTGAGACACCAAGAGTAAGCGCTCTGGAGAGTTGATATTGTGAAGAAAATCCTTCTGCATTCAACATTCGTTGTTTTCACTTTCACAAAAAATTGGAGACGATCGAACAATTTTTGGTGACATATGAGTACGCATGCATGCACATTGTACTGCATGAAAAGCAAACGTAGTATGTACTTTGCTTTTTGAAAGGACTTCCGAAAAGTTAATTTTTTCGCACATTTCATGAAGACCTTTGATGTTTCTTTCAAATGCAATATTTCACATTTTTGCATACATGTATACATGTACGTAATACACACAGTAATATGAATAAAACTCTTAAGTGAACATTGTATTACCATTTTTCTTTTGTAAAAAATGTCTTCTTTTTTTGGTTGTAGTCTCTGTCTTCAGTTTTAAGTATTTTTTTCTTGTTCCTTACAAACGATACAAAAATGTACGACTTTGGATAGAAGTTTATAAAAAATTTTCTAGTTTTGTTCGCTTCCCATGTAAAAAGATCACTTCTGTCCGCATTTGTTGTGAATTCAACGGTATTCGTTATTCTCTCTTTTTGCCCCCTGGCGCCTGCTTTATGAACACTTTTCATACTTCAGTTAAGTTTTTAAACAGGACTGAAGAGCTTGTCGAGGACATTATACACTTATTACAGCGCACGGCAGGAGAGAGACTCATTTTTTAGCAAAAGACTGCAAAAATTATTCGATTTATTATGCGTCCCCTCTTAACAAATTTTTAAACGCGTATTTTTAGTATTTCACGGAACAGGCAAAAAATTATTATTTGCGGTTTTTTGTTAGTGTTTCTCCTCTAAAGTTTTTTTACTCACAAAATATGAGATGAGATACAAAATGCGCTTTTTTCTAATAAAAATGAGTTTTGTTTAAAAAACATGTTCAAGAAGGAAATATATGTCTTTCAATGGTTGGAAGTGCTTTGTTTCCAGTTTTCTCATATGTTATTAATCCAGTTCAAATTGATTCAGCGTCTCTTTTCTCTCCACTTTACACCTCTTTTTGATTTGTATTTCACGAAGACGGGAACGATTATATTATATATAATATCATTTTTTGGAGAATGCGGGCAAAAAAGACGCGCAGCGCAGCGTGGGTACATGTGTATGTATGTAGACGTGGGTCGTCATGTTTCATTTTAAATGAAAATACAAAGAGCGCAGGTTCACCATCAAACATTTTTAGCAGAAAACTGCGTTTATCGCTAACTTTTTGTAAATTGTATTATTGCAAAAGAAAACATAATATTGAATAGGAAGAAGGCTTAAACGCGACTTGACTTAATTTAAACAGAATAATTTTACATTTAAAATACTCGCTAAATATAACATTATATGAGAGACTAGATGTAGCAGCAGCCTTAATTAAAGCTAGCTAGATTTTACAACTGAAAACTAAGCACTTAGCATTTAACTTTAGTTAATGTTTTTCTTTGTGAGAGCTGGGTGGATTCAAGGACTACTTAAATTATTTTAGTAGTCCTTTAGCTCATAATATTTATTGACTTTTTTTTACTCTGATCAAGCCTACGCCATAATTTATTCGTTACCTTGATTAGAAAAAATAGAAAAAGGAATGTTAGAAAATCAGGATGACTGATGGCAAAGTGGAAACGAGAAAGGAATGATCGAATCGCTTTTTTTCTAAGTATGAGCGACTGAATGGCTGCCAATAGCTTCGCGAGAGAATACATTTTTAATCAGGGGGAAAGTCTTTTCTGTTAGACACTTTTACAAAATTACAAAAATGACTATTTGGTTCTGGTAATGTCGTAAACAAACAAATATTTTTGTGCCTTGATTCGTTTTCCTTTTTCGCGGTATTCATCGTGAGTTCAGTCAAGTTGTAATATGTCATGCAAGCTTCGTCAAATGCGGAATAATTAATAAAATAATCATTATCCCTCAAGCAAAATAAAATGCGACTAAAATGGCGAAGATTAAAGAAGGCTATAGGTATATATGTATGCGCATTATGAAAAAATGACAAATAAAATGCATAAAAAGCACAACTTAAAATAATGATATACTGTCCAAAAAATGAAAGGTTTAATGGAAGGAACAAAAATTAGTCGACAATCCAATTAAATCCAGATTATTACAAAACAACTGAAACTTCGATGGTTATAAAGTTCCTTAAATTTTCTGTGTCTGCGTGTAAGGTAAATCCTGCACAAATTAAATTAAGTTTCTACTTTTTGACATATTATGTCCTTCTGGTTGTTGCCTCCCATTCTATTGCGTTGCGCTATATTATACCTTTCCCTTTCAAAGAAAATTTACTCCTACTCAAAATAATTTTAGAAGTGAATTTTGTGATTCGTTCGGGATGGAAGGAATAAAAACGAGGACGACTTTTTTCAAAAGTTTTGTTTGACTGATGTTACGAAATTCGTCCAGATTCTCGGATGTTTTTGTTTGTTCTTTAATTTTTACAGTTATTAATCAATCACAATTAAAGTGTACGTCTACAGTATTTCAAGTTCAGAAAAAATTGAGATCCGATAAAAACTGGCTGGTAAGAGAATTGTAACATTTTTTAAAGAAATGTTTTGGAGGTGGTTCATAAATGCAGAAAGAGAGGAGAAATTATTTTGAAATGATAAAGTAGGTTTTTTGTTTTGTCCTAAAGACTTTATCTTGTTTCACCAGAGACCCACTGTGCATATTATTCCTTCCCTCTATAGATTCGTCTTTTCCCGTAGTATTTTTCAATTACAAGTAACTTTTCTTGATTTTATTTAAATTGTTTTCTCGACTACTCTTATTTACGTTTCATCTGCTTTTCCCGACTACGCGATTCTGCTGTGGAGAAAATTGGGATACAACAATAACAATAAAACAAAAAAATCATGTACATGTTGTTCTTATGATGGATCAAATATTTTAAAGAATTTATAAATTAAATTTTTATACGCTATAAAAATCTAAAAATGAAAAATTAAGTGTTAATAATAAAGGACATTTTGGAATCCGTTTGTTACTGGATTAGCATGAACAACCCCTGGTGGTAAAGGCGGCTGTTGCATGGCAGTTGCCTGTTGATGAGGATGTCGCCTATAGTAAGCCTGCGGCTCTACATGATTCTGTTGGTGGTCCACAGGAGAACCTGCAGGGACCACGTGCACCGACTGCCCTTGAAACATCGGGTTAAAATACAGAGGTTGCGGAGGAGGATGTTGTTGAATCTGCTGCTGTTGCTGCTGCTGAGGAGGAGGGAATCGTTGCTGATGATGGTTGTTGTAGGGCAGACGACTGCCGTTGGAAATGTGACCGTTGTGGTGACCGTGCCTTGGGGGTCTCGGACCTCTGGGCTGCTGATGACGCTGCTGAAACAACGGTGGGCCACTCGTGGCCTGGGTAAACTGACTAGGTATACCACTAGCATTTTGAGGAGTAGCAGCACTGGCATTCCGCTGCTGTTGTGTTGTCGTCCCTCCAGCCGTCCCTGGAACGGTCGGCATGAATTGCACGAAACCGTTGATCTGGGGAGGGGGAGGTGCTTGCTGCACCACTGACACAGGTGTTCTCGCTCCACCTTGGTAGTTACCTCTGACCAGAGTGGGCTGTTGTGCAGGTGCCGGGGGCCCCTGCACAGCGGTCGCTGTCTGCTGTGGGATCTGAATTTGCATGAGAGGAGGACCTACCGGAGCTTGGAAAGGAATTGCTTGCATGTTCAGATTCAGATTCGGTTGAGTGTATGGTTGGTACACTTGGTTTTGATAAACAAACATTGTGTTAGGGGGAACTTGAGCTAGTTGCGAAGGGGCAGCCGCTGCAAACCATTGCTGCTGCTGTTGCTGTTGAATGATTTCCTGACGCTGTTCTGCCTTTTTCTGATCCATTAACTTTGCGTAATACAGGTAAAACAAAAAATTAAGGTGGATTCCTTTCCAGAGAAAGTATTTTTTGCGATTTTGCTTAAATCATTACCTTCCTATGAATGGAGTTAGGCCGAGGCTGCAGTTTTAATTTCTTTCCAAAAAGCGTCGTCCCATCCATCGCACTAATGGTGTAGGGCACAGATGCGTCATGAACGAATTGGATAAAGCAGTATCCCTTATGCCCGGCTCCATCCGCACCCTTCGGAATTTTTATACTTTTTATTGGTCCAGCCTATGAAAAATTGGGAAGTTACTTGAGTTATGATTTTCCTGTAAATTAACTTTACACACATAGAATACTGAAGCCCATTACATTCAACCCAACCTGAAGGAAGAGCTCATACAGCATAGCCTCCGTAACTTTGCTGTCAAGATTCCCAACCCAA
Organism: Seira ritae; assembly: GCA_027744415.1. Taxonomy (NCBI): domain Eukaryota; kingdom Metazoa; phylum Arthropoda; class Collembola; order Entomobryomorpha; family Entomobryidae; genus Seira; species Seira ritae. The sequence goes on along the minus strand of JAHZNI010001539.1, from coordinate 8,878 downwards.
AGTACCGAGTTAATTTCATCATCTTCGGGGACAGTGGTTGTCGCCACCTCCCCGTCGAAACCCATCTTGTTGCCGTTTGATATTGTAGTAGTTGTGCCCAATTGAAGGGCTCCGTTCGTTAGCGTCTCCGTCCTACAATAAAATTTCACTTTCGAATACTCGCCTTCGTAAAGATAAATTTCAGAATAAATTTTCATACCTGATTGCTTTGTGTAAAAAATCGTTCCACACGAGAAAGTACGTTTGCGTCTTACTGAAGTAGTAGTAATCAAATAACTAAAAAACTGTCGAGTAATGAGATCACTGTACGTATTTTTCCCTTGTACGGAATTAATGTCGAACTCAGTACGGAAATCGTCAGTAAATTGAAAGGCTCAAGTCAGAATCAGAATGCAATGCAGATTGCTTTCCTTTTGAAAAACAAAGTTATTTATTTTTTCAGTATAGGAGCCGAATACTATAAATACTTTCTATTAGCATTTTTTAAATCAGCTAAAGTAAAAACCTTATTTCCCCCACGCTCACCCGAATAAATGATTCAGGGAAAAACGAAACGCACCAATTTCCATACAGCGTTGGAGTTAACTTTCCTCTCGCTAAATTTGTTCACTGGAAGATTCAAAACAATTTTTTTGTAGATTTGCACCGAATTGAACCAAGATCAGTTCATGCGAATTAATAATCACGTTACCACTACATACACCACCGCATTATCCCGATCAATGTTTTTCCTCCTTGGTAGGAATTTGTTTGTAATAGCACTTCAGAGTAATTTTGGTATTTTTTCCTATTTTAGAGAAGAATGTTTTAAATCTTTTTTATCTCAAAAGTGTTAAATCCTTTTTTCGTATAAAAAACACTCCTGCTAATTTTTTACGTAAAAAATAAACTTTCCCTAGAAAAATGCTTTTTGCTACAAAATACAAAAAGGAGAGAAAAAAATTTGAATTTTTCCTGCTGGATTAAATAGTAGTAAAACAGTAGAAAAAGACTACAACAATGATAGTAATTATTCTTGTCTCTCTATTTCTTTACAATATCATTATCAAACTACTTTACAACAATTAAAAAATCCTTCATATATATTATTTATTATGACTAAAATAGCAATAGTACAATTTATATATTAAGAGAAAAGGGAGAGACAGATAAGAGAATATTTTGACCGTACAAAAAATGTAGAGGCTCCTTTTAGCGAAAAAATAGTTCCTTCTAATTTACTACATTATCCTATAGATACGGAGTGTACATAAGCACATAAACAAGTGTGTAGATTGTGTGGAAGAAGTAAAGGAAACAGAAAACTACGAAAACGATCAATGCATTTATTCGTGTTCTCCTCACTCCTCGTCTTCTTGCTTTATAAAAAAGGAGGAATATAGAATACCTAATATTAAATACGATGAGGGTTATATAAGTTATAAGGCTTTTAAAAGGAGGAAGAGGAGAAATATATATATACGTGAAAAGATTGAGATTCGTATGCACACACTTTAAAACATTGAATGCAGAGGAAAATCTAAGGCAGATTTTTTCTAGGGGATAGAGATAGGAACGGTCGGTAATAGGTCGGATAGTCGGGATATAGAGAAGGTGAAGTATACTACGGGCAAAAAATATTTTTTGTGTGTGGAGAAGAATGTAAAGAAGGCAGGGACTATGACGGGTTTTTCGGGACGGGATACTACGGTACTACGGATATTTTCTTTCGGGATAAAAGTGATGATGATGATGTTATGAAAATTTAGCGAACCAAACCAAGCTAACAACGCATTGAACGCATACATAAAAGCATGGAGAAGGAACAAAAAGTACCTATAAAAACATGGATAAAAAGGCTGGGAATCATAGTAAAAAATAATATGATGGTAGGAGAACTAGGGTTTTCATGTTTTTAAAGAGGCATTTTTGCTGGCAATTTTTAGGCTCTGATCTAATGTAGAAGAAATTGTACACACATGTCAAGCTCCTTGGGATGGACTATGGACATGGACTGGATCAACAACATCGGCAGTGCATTCTCCGATGCGTTGTTGGAAAAGGGTAGTTTTTGTGTGGTACCTACACGAACGGACCATGGTCTGTGGAGGAATAGGAATACGTACATACATACTACGACTACGACATTTGTGAATATTATTATGCTTTTTAAAAAATGCGATGAACAACGGAGAGGAAAAATGGATAGAAAAGCGGCAATACAATCTGCCACTGCTACTATGTCCAATTTCATTTGTACATTTACCTCTCCTCTCTGAGAAAATGCATGCATTATGTAAGTAAAAAGCATATACATATAGTATAGGTAAATAGTAAGTAAGAAGAAGCCAATAAAAAGGTATACTTTACGCTAAAACCTGAATTGAAAAATAAATACCATCTCACTCACTCTCGTTCGGCTTCTCCGGCTTTGCTCACTGCCAATGCTGCTAACTGCTACCGCTTTTGCCGTGATCCTGTCATTGTACTTTTTTCTTCTTGAGTAAGTGCACTTGTATTTGCTAAAAAACATGTATGGAGAAGAAAAGAGTGAGTGAGCATGATTATGATATCATGCATGGGGCGATGATCAAAAAAGCATAGGGCAAACGACCATGACTTTTAATGCCGTCCATGAAGAAGCAAAATAAATACGGAGCTGTTGACTCGCTGCTTTTATTGCTTTGGTGCACTGAAAATTATTGAAAGTTAAAAATACGAATCACATCCTGTTGTCCTCAAGAGTATTGTATTGTGTATGCGCTTATTTGGCTGAATGGTGCAGCAGCAGCTTCGGCGGCATTGTACCTGATTACCTCATGTGCATACAAACTTGTGCTAATCACGGAAGATAGCTTTTTCAATGAGGGTGAATAATATTGGTGTTGGTGGCCGTGCCATGCAAATAAATGGACGTGAAGAATGTGGAGTTGTTAGCTCCTATTGAGAGTGACGCGACGATGATACTAATACTGATGATAATGATGCAGAAATGCAAAAATGGCTTTTATGCAGGTTCAGGTTCTCTGGCAAATTTATGCAAAAAATGTTTTTTTTTTAAATGTGGAAGTCGTATTGATGTGAGACATCACCGAAAACCCACTACCACCACCGCCGTCGTCCACCTCTACAAGACACCACCTTCCCGGTTGTGGCTCCCATGTGTGCGTAAAAAAGTCTGTAAAATCCCCTTTTAAAGCTTATAGGGGACAGGACAAAAATATTATAAGGTAGCCACCATCATATCATCAGCCCTTTGGAACTGGTGCAGCGAAAGATTTTTGCTCATGCTCCTCTGTTCTATCAGACTATTTTTACGAGATAGGAAAATAGGAACACATGAACAATGCTTTAGAGAAAATGATGACGATGAGGGATAATATAGACACAGATATATATTATACTATTAGCGTATCTAAACTGTATTCGATGATGAAGCCGGTTTGAATTACTGGTTCCATGCATCAAGGTTAGGTTCGTGGGAGACAAAAGGAGGACTCATGAAATGAATGCCCCCCAAACTTTTTCCATGAAAAAGTAATTTGCTCACACGACTGTTGTTGTGTGACTATTGTAATAGTAATAGTGAATGGCAATTTTCGCAATTTGACGTGATTCAGCTGCAGCAAAAAAGGCGATACATAATATACCTATGTGAATCACATGATACATATAATATGTAGTTCACTAATCATTGCATCTTATAGCAAAAGGGAAAATAACCAGATATTTAGCTTAGCTACATCATTGTCATGAAATGAACTATATAATTTTGCGAGTCATATAAAAAAAGTTTGGTCTTTTTAGCGTTTTTAGCTGCCAGGAGAAATAACGTCGTTGAGGGATACATAAAATACTGAAAGACCGATGATGGTCTAGGTTTTTTTCATTTATGTATGATTTGGAATGATTGAACAGAGAAACGATGTGCAATAATATGAATCTGTGTAACACTTTACGAAGAAAGGCAGTATCCGGTATGGAAGTTGTCTTGACTAGAGTGCATGCCAATTTTCACAAATAAATGCGAAATTGATGGAAAAGGTTATTGTCTGCTGATTTGATTAAGACTAAATCTGCATGGATGTCCGCTTCCATTATGCAATCCTTTATTGATCCAATTTAGACTCTGACGGGAACGCATGCATTTTACTGAGTGATTCGATTAATTAATTATTTTCATTGCTGTTATGTACTTTTTCATAATGGGATTTTAACAAATTGCTTTATAGTCATGAGCCCATTTCACTCACTCACTACTTAATGCATCCAATGCGATTTACACAAGTTCTGAATTAAACGAATTATTGTTATTATAGCTTTCCTGAAATGCTTATTTACATTTGAACTGGACAAAATATGCATATTTCTCTTTTGAAGACTGCGAAACTTTAAAAAAACTGCAGGAACTTGCGAGGAAAAAGAATTTCGTGAGCACCAATGACAGAGTGACAGAGTCTGCATTTTTTTCTTCTCAGACGCCGCATTTTCATTCAGACCGGGTATTGCTTACAGCCACAAAAAAGAAAGTACAATATTTGAGGAAAGTGAATCCCTCCCTCATTTTGGTGAAAGACACATGTCATTTATACGCTCCGTTCCGCATCGCGATTTGTATTGTGCATGCATGTCTTCCAAAAAAGACTTGCGGTGTGAGTGACGTGCTTTCTCTGCTTTTCTAGAATGTACTTGCAGTGGTTTTACGATTACAACTTACACTTACACCAACACCGCACAGTCCGCCGTCTCTTTATTTGTTTGACTGGAAAAGAAATTCTCCCATCGGACTCTACCGCTACAAGAAAAATAGTACGTTGTACGTGAATGTCTAGAACGGAGCTTGTATTTTTAGGTAGTGTGTATTGCATAATACTGGAGGTGGGGGTGGAGGAAAAAGGAATGCTTTCCCTTTAGCTCTGCTGTTTCTCGTAGAAAGGAAAAAGGAAAGAGAGCAATGTACTCGAGTGGACATGTTCTGGATGTACATGCATGCATATACTGGAGTCATTCTTTGTGCAATATATGAAAATCTGCTATATTATATTCCTCCTCTGTTATTTGCCAAATTTTGTGCCTTTGTTGATTATTCTGTAAGAGAAAATGTAAATCTAGCTGGGGATTTTTTCCTCAGCAAATCAAAAAAGCATGGCTCCAGCTTAGATTTCTGCCACAATAACTTAGTTCTGTTATGTTGTATGGGGAGTTGTATAGACGTGATCTACAACTTAGATTTATACTTGTTATCTTATACTTATGTATTTCATTTTCTTTTGCTGCATCTTATCATAAACAATTCCAAGCACCATGATAAACACTGCGTACAAATAACAGCACAAGTAAAAGTTTTCCTTAGAAAGTGTGCAATAATTATAAAAATATATGTAGGTTAAATATATATTTCCGCGACACTCTATTGGGTTAAATGAAAATACCCATAACTTATTGATTCTTTTGAGACTTTAATCACGATCAGTCAAACTCACGCCAGAAATATTTTATGTTTTCTTTTATATTTTCATTTGTAATGCTCGGAAAAGTATGATTGGCCAAACCGGATAAAGTATAATACGTATACGTATGCCTTGTTACTTATTAAATTATTTTAATTTGAATTATTGGTTAGCTAGAAACATAGATCTCACGTTAAATTACGCGCCCGTACTACCTGCAGTGCATGAAGTATTGAAATTTGCGTTTTAGAAATTATTTAAATGATAAAACATCGAAATCGGAATCGTTTTCGAAATACTAATTTAATCGAGAATTTCGAACTTCCAGTAGAATTCTGGCCAAAAAAATCACAGAATTTCACTTCTACAAAAAATTCGTCGACGAAACTTTAGTTAGGTAGTAAGTCATTCGATTAGTAATTAGAATATTATTGTGTAATCCTCATTTTGTAAATTAATACGACTACCAAAAAGTCAAGAGAGGCAGAGACTTACAGAGAGACGCAGCGTGGCTGAACAAAGATGATTTCATTCACCTAAGCTCCGAGTTTTCTCAACATTGCCCAGGAGTATGAGTAAATCAGCAGCGGCAACAGAATTTTCATCACTTTATGAAGCAGAGGAGAGATCTTTCTTTCGCATTTTGCATGCATTATACATTGTACATTTTAGTGTAAGGATTTCGAAAATATTCCAAGACCGCATTTTAATTTATTTATTAAATTCCATTATGTATGCTTCGCGATTTTGTAGCCGTCTCTGTCATGTCCAGCAGCAGACTCAGGTTGCCGCAGTTAAAAATGTGAGCTGAATTGAATACTGAATAATAATGTGTTCTGTGAAAGTTTTTGTCAAGATTGCATGTTACAGAATCACCCTATGATTTTTCAATTTTGGTAGATAATATAATATTGATAACAATTTTAATTTGATAATTAAATAGGTATGTCAGATGTCAATGTATCAAAGGATGACCACTTGCAGATTTGACAAACGAATGTTACCCCAGCGAGACAAAAGCTCCTGTTCATTCGAAAGTCCGATATTATTTAACCATAGATGCTTTTCCTCTAAGAAGGAAAAGAGGGATAAGGCTGTTGAGGAAATCCCAATTAACGTCACGACCATGGAGGATGTCGGAGATACTATTTTGTAAGCTTGACAATCTAATAGAGGGGTTTTAGGAAATAATAGAAATGACAAATTGAAAAGCACTTGTTGTAGCATAACTCAAATTATTTGCACCGGATTTTGTTCAGGATCCGTGGTTATGATATAACATAACATATTATAATTTAATGTTAATGGCTATAATTAATTTCTAGCGATGAGCATCCGCCCTCTTCTCCGACGCGACAAAGTGATGATGAGCATGACAACTCTTTGGAAAGTCGGCGAGTCAAAGTTAAATTAAACCGGAAACATTCGTTAGTCACCGCAGATTCTCTCAATCTTTTTGAAAACTTGTTTCAGGTACAATTGTCTTTTTAGATGAAGTTCTTTAAAGCTTACTTTTCATTGATTTCATTCTTCATTCATTCAATCACGATTGATCCTTTACTTTTGATTCTTGTAGAGTTATCCACAGCTAATCGGGTTTCCAGAAAACGAATTACTTCGCTATATTGAATTAATGTCTTCCTATGCGATTGACGTGGACAAAGCAGCCGAGGTTTGTATTTTTTTAGTTAGATAAAATATAAATGTCTATTTCGATGAATGATAATTATAATTACTCAAGAACCTTGGTGGTATTTTCAGATGGTGATAATTTATCCTAGTCTTTTGCACGTTACGAAAGAAAAACTAACTTCATTAGTTGGCACGCTACAAAGTATCGGAGTATCTGAAAAGAAACGGAAACACCTTTTACGAAGATGTCCTCAACTGTTTGATATCCCTCCTAAGGACATAGGAAAACATTTTTCATTTTTGAAAACATACTTGACGATCAGTGAGACGATAGAAGCTATTGAAACTTCTGTAGAAATTCTGTTAGAATCAGAAAGAGCACTTAGACGAAAGCTTGATTACCTCATTAAAGATATGTCGCACGAAACTAAGCACATTGTGGCATGTAAAGCACTATCCTATCCTTTGAGACATATCAAAACGCGACATGAATTCTTGGTACGTGCAGGTTTCTTCAAACCAATCCCATACAGGAAATTCATCAAAGTCATGGAGAAGGAATATAAAGATAGAAATAAACCGAGAGCAAAATACTTCAAACCCTTGCTTGTAGTCTGCTACAATGATAAAGACTTTTTGTTAGCTTGTACAAACAATTTGATAACTCTTAATGAATATGTCGCGTTTGAAGAGCTGTACTCTGCTGAGCTGGATGTCGAGGAGCGGGATATAGAAGACGTGGAAGATGGGCTTATCGAAAAAGACGCCGGTGACGATGACGAAATGAAAGATGCTGTTTCATTAATTAGGTCTCCGAATTCGGAAGGATTTTTTAATTCTGTGGAGTCGAAATCATGCTATTTTTAATCGGCATTAATTCCACCGTCTTACTTAGAAGTAATAATTTTGTAACGATTTATCTAGAAACGTTTATATTTTTAGCACGAATATATACAACTTAAGCGTTTATTCAAGTTTTTCTTATGGAGTCACTAGTCTTAAAATTGAAATTACTTCGTTGAGTCTTTATGTAATAAAAAAGTTCAAATTGATTAATCTTTTTAAGATGATTGTGGTGCTGGGTATTTTCATTGTTGGCTTGGGAAAATTGTTTTGAGGGAGCAATCTGTGAGGGGCGCTTTGGAAACATGTATTCGGAAGGTCTAAAGGTCTCACCTCCATGGTGATGATGGGTTGTTGGCTTACTTCGTTCACATAAAGACGCTACCCTCAGCGATCACCTGCATTGATTGCCAGTTGTCACATCTACGGGGAACATAAAGAAGGCACTTGATTGTGTTACATTACGGGGCATTGTAGAAACAGAGAGTGGGCCTGATCTGATGGCTTTATGGGTGGATTGACTCGTTTTGCCTCAGTTTAGGATTGACAGGTAAAGTTCCTCCTGTAGTATGCTACTCTTGCATTGGCTAAGGTCGTAGCCCTTTTGTACCGATGTCAAAACCCCTTTGAAAACTATGATACCACGTGGCTATATTCAATGACTAGGTCGGACCCGCACGAGCGAGGTGCTACGGTATTCTTCAGCAAAGGCAAGGACTGGGACAAATAAGGCACAACTAATTAAATTGTACACTCAAAACAGACTACCTCGTGAAGCATTTCTTACTATAGAAAGGTTACTGCTTATCAACAGTTCTTTTGGCTACTCTGAGACTCTGTCGTGGCGCCCGTCACCGTCATCAGACAAGCAATTAATAAGAATAAATCCTATGCTCTATTTATACACGGTTGGGGGACCAGTTCAAATTTCCTGGGAAATTTCGAAACTTGCGAAGCGCGCGAAATTCAAATTG
>JAHZNI010001538.1:0-17214 GCA_027744415.1 Seira ritae | reverse complement strand
AAGTCGTCCGTTTCGATATTTTGCAGTTCTTTTTTACGACCGCGAAGAAGATGGTAGTAATAATAATAATGATGATGATGTGATCTTCCTGATTATCGATGCCGTTGTTGTTGTCAGTTCCGCTCTCCTCTCCCAGTTTTTAGCACAAAAGATTTGGGAGGGTAAAAGCTGATAACTGAAGCGTGCTCTGCTGCTGCATCAGGACCAAGTAAAGATGAAGAGGGGGCTGTGGAGACTTCACAAGAATTCCAAATCGTGTTTTCCATGGCCATTGATTTATTGCGGAGGAGAGATCACTATAAAAAAGCTGAGTTGAGTTGTGGAGATGAGACACAATGGAAAAAATGTGATTCACTTTTTCTTTGCTACTAGAACTAGTCAAGAGAGATGTTTTTAGAGGAGAGTTGTGAGTAGAGGAGTTTGAAGTTACGCTACCATAATAATACTTCTTCTCACATCTACTTTGTTTTGTGGTGAAAGTGAATTCTGCTGGACTGATCTTGAACAACTGAATGCTTTTTAGGGATTTTGGAATGTGTAGGATGCGGATGTGGGAAGGCGAGCGAGCTATTCACAAGAGAAGTTCAACGGTCGAGTCCTCGGAGAGTACAGAAAAATGCGAAAAGATAAAACATCCAACCGACCGTAAAGGATTCACAACGAAAGCTTTTCTTCTTAAATAGGGAAATGTGTGGGGTTTTCGTTGAAGGTTCTCCTTTTCCTGTTTCCACTTCTCCAGTAACGATCACGTTTTTAGTCGTTGGTGGCTATATCTTCTTAAAAGTCGATCCTTGTGTTCTCCTGTTAAATAAATAAAATAAGAAGTTTTAACCATTTTGTTCTACAATAAAGAGGGAAGCGTCTTTAACCAACCCCCTACAAAATTATTTATGGGGAGCTAATGATTTTAGTGTTTGATCATATATTATGCTTTATATATCATGGAATGGAATGCTGCCTGTTTGGATTGTAATTTGAACTCTGAAATTAAGTCAGTTATGACGTATATGGAAACACATTTGGGATTTTTGAAATGAAAGGTCTCCCGACTGTCGGAGAAAGTGACATGAAGACGTGATGACAGTTTTTTTTTTGGATGTAATGTTGGATGCATAGTAGATAGCATTGTATACGACATAAATTTAATTTACATCTATAATCCATCCTCTTTTCTTACAGCGTGTGAAGAGCAATAAAGTAAATGACATATGTCACTGTGCTCCTTAAATCTAATTTACTTTTTCCGCCAAACATCATTCTAGACTCAATGTGTTTATTTTACAAGGCTAAACTCTCGACGCCTTCTTTGAAATAAGGGATCCCGATGGGACAAACGTTGATTAGGTTAGAAAAAGGGATGTCCTGGAAAGATTGAATTTACTTCACATGGGCGTATTTTCCTCTGCCGAATTTCGAACCAATAGAGTAGACTACTTCGACTTCACATTTAAATTGGTATTCAGAACACATGAAGTCTAGCCTGATCGTGTTTTTGATGTATCATCATGGCATTGTGTAATTGTAATATTCGTTCAAATAATGCTTGCGAAATGGTCTTTCTCCGTATCATGTAATATGTTTGCTTCAAGTTCTCTACAGTACATTGCTGGCAGTCAGCGTCCGCACGATTGCAAAAATATGGGCTTGAATGATTCACGAATTACGTGTCCAGCAAACCTTATAAGCTGCGGAAAGTGACGGTGACTCATCTCACTTTCACGAGGGCGCCGCATTGTCTGCTAATATATAGTAGATAAGAGCAATGCAAATAGATACTTGGGTCAATAGAAAAACCGAGATTATGGAGCACTATTTTCATTAAATAACTTTGGCTTTCTGAGTTAATTAGATATAAAATACACATAATCTATCTATTTTTAACGGATTTTCGACACAAAATGAGGTACATATATGTAATAGTTTTGTAAATGTTAGCAAAATCCGATTTGAAATGGTATTTTGAATACCTAAAATACAGTTATGGAATCTTTCACACAAGCGCGCTTGTTTGCTTTGAGAGAATTATTGCTTCCGGCTCTCTCATTAGACTTCGTTCTATTCCCGACGATAAATCTTGTGTCTACATCTAAATTACTCCGATACTTCATTTTCACAGCAGAATCCACAAAATTATTTTTTATCCGCCTGCATTTTCATATGAATTTCATTGAGGGCCTCTGCCGGGAGTTTGACTAGAGCTTAAACCACAACCACTACTTATTCTATTACCACTGTTATCATTATCCATATATTATAGTACCTTTGTAGCCTTGGTGTTTGGCAAGCATTTGCCATCATAAAATACTTTCACTGCAAGTTCACAGCACAAAGCCTACCGAATTCGTGATTGCGAGCTCGTGGCGAGGCAGTAAGCTGATTGCAAACCCTTTTATCAGATAAAACATGTTTAACGATAGTCTGCCTAGCACAATGGTTTGTCAACCTTTTCGTTTTTTGAAAAAAATTGTAATTTTCTGCACGCAAACTGGACTAATGTATACATGGAGCAATAAAACTCCATGTCGCAGCTCTAGGGACTTGACACTAATGCATTCATACTCCAAAAAATTGCGTTACATTGCATGACACAGGAGGTGGTAAAACAACGCAGGAACTTGACATAAACGTGAGCATAGAAAACTCATTTCGCTTTTGTAACTACTATTTACAAGACTGAAAACATAGGTATGAATGAGCTCTAGAGTTTTTATGAATACAATTCATTAATTGTAAAAATGTTTTGTTTTTTAAATAATGCCCTTATCCCTTCTTCCTCGCACTTCAAAAGCATATTACCTTTTAAATCCGTTTTTGCAGGAAAAAATGTAGTGTGCGCTTCAAGATAAAATGTAAATGACAATTTTCTTGCTATTTTTAGAAATGGGCTGAGCCTGAATCTAAGCCTACTCCGGACTTGGACCTCATTTGTACAAGAATTATATTTTGGAGTTTGTAGAAAGTAACTTTTGTTTTACCTACATAAAAACTCAGTCGTCCGCAAAAAGATTTCTAGGAAATATAACCTAATACTTTTATCAGCGGAATGGACTGGAGTTCGTGTCCTCACGAAATTGTTTTCTACGTACAATGTACATACCACCTACATTAAGAGGCTAATAATCAAAACGGATGAAACTCAATGACTTTCTAGCCATTACAAAAGCCTTATCGTTTTCCTGAGAGAGCAAAAAATTACTTCTCCTTTGCTTGGCACAAGACTTGAAAAAAGTTCACCAGTCCATATTTTCCTTGTTCTTTCACTTCATTTCTTTTTCAATGGACACTTTAGTTGATAACTTAACATGCCACGAGAAAGAAAGCACTCCGGTTTAGCAACTGAACTTTGACTGCCATTGAATTGAACATACACGTAGGGAGCCATTGCTAGAATTATGAATGCCGACTGGACAGAAAACATTACTATTTTTTAACGTACATAAGTGGAACACAGTAAGTCATTTTTTCACTACCCTCATCAAAAGCAAACTTTCTGGAACTGGAAGGTATCATTTTCACTAATGTGGCACAAACCCTTCTTCACAGACAGGACTGTTTTTTCTGTACAAATCAGTCTTTTCACTTGACCCAAAAACCTTTTCCTTCGTGAATGGCCCAAAAGTGCAAGCAAATTACCTTCGTTTCATCATCAAAATGCTGCCCAATTACTTGAAGAAAACAAACACGCCATCGTAAAGTATAGAAGTGTCAGAATTACAGCGAAATTGGGCTCGTCTCGAAGGACACATAAACATTCATAGCGCTCGTTTAATTTTCGAGAAGAGACATTGCCATTGCTTAAAACATGCAAACAAGAGAAGAAGGAATGCTGGAGCAGGAATGTGCTCTTTATGACTATGACTCGTGCAGAGTTTTCGAGAGACATCGCTCTGCTAACATGCCTAATAATTATGTCATCATGTCATTGGTCATAATCATAATATCGTATTACCGCACAGATTAGTGTAGATATTATGGTGGATCGAGATATTTAATAGCATGATATCAAGCAAAGAAAACAGAATAATAAATTAAATGAATCATTTTTCATGAAGTGGTATGCAAAAATTAAGATCTAATATGTTTAAGATGACATTCCAAGTCTGATTCGCTAGCAATCAAAATAATTTAATGGGATTTAATTCATTTGATTAGAATGACTGTTGGGTGTTTTTGCTTATGAACCTCGAGCTAAAATAACAAAAGTCGGCTTTTCAAGATAATCGCGGAGACACCACGAATAAGCTTATTCTGTATGTCGGCGATTCAAAATATTCCAATCACGGTGCACCGTAATTTAGTTAAGTTGTGACTTTTGTGTCTCAAAAAGGGTTGCCATCACCATCACTCATCATCACATCTCATAACTTTAGGAAAGTTTTAAAACGTGAACTTGATCCACCAAAATACTCATTGGAAAATAGGTACTGTCGCAAAAGATACCAAGATCAAAGTTTTGATTCTTCTCTAACAAGAAGCTTAGTGGTTCAGATTTAACCCTAACGTAATCAATGAAGTCTTAAATCTACAACGTTGGGAGTTTGCATAAGATCACATTGAATTCACAAGTGTATCGAGAAAAGAAAAGATTGACCTTTCGAAAAGAATAATATCATTCGGTAGGGAAATCTTGCTGCTGCTGAAGGGTTCCTTTTATCTGCATCAAAAAGGGAAAGTAGATACCGAAAGAGAAGGGAGACAATACCTCACTTCTTAATAGCAATGGTAAACATGCTTTGGGATTTGCTTTCTTTCAAATATGTACATACTATCTGTGCATACGTTGCGATTACAAAAGCGTAGCAGTTTCTTCCTTCCTGCCCGTGTGAAATCAAGCAAAGCACCGAGATAAAGATAAAAAGGTTTTCATTCAAACCCCCTTCCCTCTCAATCTTTGGAAGATTAAATGCCCTCAACATAGGGATCAAAAGAAATCGCGAAGAAAAAAATATGCATTTGCATTTTATCCACATCCAAAGTAGGAACATCAATATTTTGATAAAAAGAATTATACATGCGAAATACATCTATCCCACCAAACTTTTCACCAGCATAAAAGTTATCGACGAGACGAAGCAGTCGGTGTGTTGTTCAAGGGTACTGCAAACAGAAAACTGCGCAATATGATATAACTTTCTCGGAGTAAGTACCTATCACACTATTGTCCTTGAGTCCTTCGGTATTTCCTGAGCTAAAGCATTTTGCCGCTGGAGTTCTCTTGATGGGAAAGTCGAAAAACCTATCCAAGCATCCTAAAGAGGAATAGGTGCACATCCTTTAAGATGAAATTTTTTTAAGATTCTGTATGCGTTTTCCAATAGGGAAGTGACAAACTGTAGGTCTGACACTGAGTCAACAAAAGTCTTAAACATGAAAAATTCTTTATTTGCATAAAATATTGACATTTCCTCTGAATAAAAGAGAGAATATTTCTTAAAGTACAATGGTTCCAGTGTTTTTTTCAGTCGGCGAGGGAAATCATGTGAAATGTAGAAACAGCGAAAAGAATAAGAAAGAAGTTGATGGCTCAGCAAGTCGCAACTTTCTCTCATGAGAAAGTTCATGCTTCATCAGTCTTGTTTTCTAATTATAAATGAGCAAATAAAAGTTACATCTAGCAATTTTTGTTAGTAACTTCTGAATTTCATTTTTTCTGGAGTTAATTTTCATTAGAAGTAAAAAGAATTAATTTAATTTTGTTGTTTACAGCTCATTACTTAGAAAGAGAATGGCGCACGTCAACATCCTTCACAATCAACATTACGTGTCTGCATTAAGTTTGTATTTGTTTACTACTCTTTCGCAACAACAAGTTTACCTAACACACAGCCACCACTATCACCAACCGCTAAAGTCTACTTGAGATGAATCCAATTTCACTTGGAGAAATCCAAGAATCGTGGCTAGACCCCAAAGTACTGGAATTAGTGAAGTAAGGCACAATGTCTCGCGCTGCTGTAGCTCAAGTAAGTATTAAGATAAAACAGGAAAGTTGCTTTTAAGTGCTGGAGAGAAATTAAGACCGACTTTTATTGACTTAGAGCAAAGAGTTTATGTATAGATGGGATTCTTTTATTTTTCCGCCACGTGGGAAGAAAAGAAATTGCCGCTGGAACAGTGGGAGGAATGAATGTCAACCCAACTTAGCAAAATGTTCAAGGCCAAACCCCTAAACCAAAGCAAGTAGCAGTTCAGAATGACGTTAAACAGCAGTTGGCCGACTAAGAATAGTCCAAGTGGGATTTAAGTGTGAAGCAAATAATTGCTCCCAAAGGAAAATTCTAGTTATGATGCTTTGTGAAACATGAACATGAAGGATGGATGGATTTTCCTGTTAAAGCTTACAGATTCTGTGTAAATTAAACATTTTCACCCCTTCCTCCTACTTCACGTAAAAGATAGTTTTTATTGAGTTTTATCGATAAAATTTCCCCTTATGAAGTATCTTCCCCTTTCAAAGTTTTTTTCTCCCTCCCTACCAAGCATACTTTGTACGTGCGTAAGTGAAAGCAGGAAGTTAGGTAAACTCGATATAAAGTAGGAAACTTTTCCTCATTCATTTTTATCAGCATTGACAGCAGGGAGCGCACTGGAGTTTTAAGCAGAGCACAAACACATCATTTATAACTGGTGACAAGGACTACAAATAAAACTTGATTTGCTTTATCTTTTCTCGTGGGTCTTTTCAATTTGGACGAACTTGCGTAATCTTTGTCTTTGAGGTAGGATGATGATGGCTGACATAAGCATGTTACAAAGCCAAACGCCTCGGGGCTAAACGTTATTATGGCATTAATGGCATAACACATTTCGCATGTGTTCGGCATGAAATACAGCGAGGTAAAAAAATAGTAGCCATTTTTATTTCAGAATAGGAATCGTTTTTTGTGGCCCTCATGCCAAGTAATTATACTGCCTTTATATTTTACAGGAAATACTTAGAGATTTAATCGTAATTATGCAAGCAAACCTTGCACTTATTATTATTTATTTGACTAAAAGGTAGTTACTGCAAGTTATATCGCGTAGGCCAGGCCGGATCAATAATAATAATAAGGATTGTTGCACTCGTTTCAACTGACGGTGAGAGCTGTGAAAGGAAGATCAATGTTAGTATTTAGTTTTGCACTTTTAGTTTTACTCTTGAGAAACTCTTAATTTCCTTTCCAATGTGGGTGCTGCCTAACTATTCCTGGATTCGCGGAAGGTATAAATAATGTCCCAAATAGTAAAGAGGTAGGTAGTCGCGCAAAAACACATTACAGAGCAAACGACAAAATGATTTGTTGCGAAATATAAAATGGATTCTCATCAACTCAACTCGTCGCTTTGATCAGCGAACAGGAAATGACACTCAAATTTCCAAGAGATACTACTGCAATGTAACATTTATATTGTAGGGCGCGTTGCACAAGTTCTACTAGTACATATATAAAATGTGACATTTATAACAGACCTTGTACATTCCTTAATTTCATTCTAATAAGCACCCATTTCCCCGATGGAGATGATCCTGATTCTGATTGCGAAATTCGAATTCGAGTGAATAAAACATCGTTTTGTTTTCACTATTCTAAATTGTTTTTAAATCGAAACTTTATGCTAATTAGAGATATGAATCTTCGAAGTTCACATTTAAAATCGAAAACAAAATTAAAAATATTTATTCAGGCGAGATAATGAAAGCAAGTAAACCCTACTTCCAGCCCCAAGGTCTTTTTCCTCCTCTCTACTGAATCCTTGTCATTTTCAAAATTCAAAAAAGGAATGTTTGTGTGCATGAGAAACGAAAAACCTTTTGAATTCTCCTCTTAATGTTTGAATCTTTCGTGAGACAAGAAATAATTAATGGGCTGTCACATTCCAGTTTGATCTCGGCTGTTTACCAGGTACCAGGTAGTCAGGCTTAAGTGTTCTGCATGGTTTAATGTATTGAGACAGAGATACGAGCACATAGTGTTCTTTCAACGTTTTCCAGCATTTTAGTTACATTTCGACACGGTTAAAAAACATAGAGTATTGCTACAATGCACCGCATGTCTATATCGAAACATTTCGTACAGTTTTCTGCACTCTGTTTGGAAGTCATAAAAAACGACAGTCAGAAACAGTAATAATGCTCTCGTCTGTATTAAAAAAGCTCATCCTTTTTTATTATAATTCTTCTTCCGAGAATCTTTTCTCCGTAGGAGATCTACACAAGGAACTACACTACTACACCTGGTGCATTTATAAAAAAACTTTAGAGTGGAAAAAATCGTGGGCGAAAGCGTCACATTTCTTTTCAGAAGAAGAATGGAAGAGGAGTGGGGGTGAAACGAGCATCCAGCAGAATAATAATCATCATCCTTGCACTGTACTGAATCTTCGTTTCAAAATTAATAATGAAGGCATTGTCTGCTGAAGCAGCAGCAGCAACAACAACAGAACAACACCATCACCACCAAATCCAGCGCTTGTGCAATAACACAGCAAGGCCCTAATCAAAGTTGCATTGCATTAGGTATATTATGGTAATGAACTTTTGTCTACCTCGAAACTGCCAAAACTTCGCCTATCTCCTTGCTTCAATAGAATTTAAGTTTTGTTTCGGTCATTATCCGTCGCCATAATTTATTCCCCAGGAAAGGCGATCCTTTCGAAGGTTTTGAAACGTAGTTTACTTGCCTTGAAGATAAAATGCAACAATACTCATTCATGCCATGAACCTGATCCTTACCATTCTCACGATTCGCAGAATAATTTCGTTGTAATTTAACAAACGTAAAAAGAAAAGGGGTTTCATGGAACTTTCGTTTCAAGAAACTAGGAGGGATTGGCCCAAGAAAATAAAAATGACAAGTCTTTTTCATCCAACTTAAGATGCCGATGTTCTGTTCCGTTCCCTAATAATAAGCGGCGAGGACTTATCTTAAACAAATCGAAAACTAACTTTAAGCAAGAGAGATTTTGATATATTTGATCATTTTAAATTACTTTTCTTTGAAGAAGTTCGTGTTTGCAAAACTCAGGAAATGGAAATCTTACGCAGAAGTATCTACACTTCAAAACCTATTTGCTTCACTTACATGCTTAGTTAGAACTTGAGAATTTAAGTTTCTTCTGCGGATACAATTTTTCCAGTACTTCTCCTAGGTAGTAAAACGAAATGAAATAGTGATAGTAAACTAATTTGTAAGTTTATATCTCTCAAGAAAAAATACAGACCTAACTTATGTATCTACGTGTTTTATCTTTCAAACAAAAACGTAGTTGGTTCTCAATAGCATATTTCACACTCCCAATCGAGTAATAAAACGTTGCTTAGCTGAACTACTTTTCGGGTATTTTCTGTTAAACAAGTACAGCTCATCCCCAGTGGTGCTCTGCAACGCAGGCATTCAAACCAATTATAGAACGAGTTGAGACCCTATATTTTTTGTATGGGTTGCACAATAACACAATACAACGGTCTACTTATCTACATGTTGAGCGAAATCCTATTTTCCACATACACAATTTGCAAACAGGAGCAGGTTAGAACAAACCTAGTGAAAGTTTGTTTCTAACTCAATGAATAAAAAATGGAAAATATTTTACTAGGAAAGTGGAACAAACAAATCCATGATTTTTTTCGACGAATGAATGCAAAACCACTGGGGCAAAATCGGAATTTTTATGCCACTTTCTTTCAAAATCTTCAGAGGAAAATGGATGAGTAAGCAATACTTTGACGTATAGCCTTTTACATGAAATATAATTATACGTCAAATAAATCAAATCATAATACCTCCTGCCAGCTAAAAATGTTATGTGAAAGCAAAACAGCTTTTGGCTGTTCCATAACAAAGGTGAAAACAACAAGTCCCGAGAAGCCTCCCTAATACATCCATTCAGGCTCATAATATTAGTTTTTCTCTTTTCAGCAAACTCAAAAGGCGAATAGAAAAAGTTGTTTACAAAAAACATATTCAATGAAAGTTATAATTTTCATTATGCTTGTAGTTCTAGGAGCCTTTTTAAGGTTACGTATAGTAATACATACCTAAGCATACCTATTCCTTTCTCTGTCGATGGATTTAAGAAAGAATTCAGGGAAGCTGAAGAAATTTATCAGCTAACATTTAAAAGCAAATGCCTTCTTCTATTCGTTCCTTATGGTACGTTATGATCCTCCACCTTATGAGAAATGCTCTGGAATGAACTTTGATCTTTCTCTCTTTAACAAAATAGCATTATAGATGACTTCGAGTTATTCAATCCAAAAATTTCATGCTCCGAAAATGTATGCATAATCTAATAAAAACTTATGGATGCATGCATACCTAGGAATTTTTAATGTTGTTTTGCTGATGTATACCTGATTTAATTAATGAGTAGAAATTACGTACTATCATCTACGTCTTACTTTACTTTCACCAAAACTACCATGAAAAGCTTATACCGACAACCAAGCCAGGCGGGTGAATTTTAATGAAAGCTTAATAAGGTATGTGCAATGAATGTAGTATGATCTTTTCGAACAAGAAATTCATTTACATATTAATTATTGCTTAATGATAGGGTATGATGAGCAGAAATAGCAGCAGCTCCTTAATTACTTTTAACTTAATGACATCGGTATTTATTTGCATTTTGGCAGGTATTCCACTACATTTGGAGCTGACGGTTGGCATTAATAAGTAAATTGATTTTATTAGATAAAATGATATGTTTGTGAAGGCGAAAGCGGAGAGCGTCCATTAGCGGAAACGATATGATATGACGATATTATGCCTACTACTTACTTACTTACTATCTACATCCGGAATCCAGGTTTAATTTTGAAAATTGCATTCATTCGAGGCAAATGGTACATCATCACCGAGAAAGGTAGATTTCACTGCTTCTTTTTGTAGCATTATGACAGCAATAAAGTTACTGCTTTCTCTGTCCTAAGTATTTGGAGCAAAGAACGATGAAATTGAATTATGCATGCTAATTTAATTTGCGACTCTCTTCTGGGCATTGGAGAAATGTAAAGTGAAGTTAAACACATTTTATGGGCACACAACAAGTCATGCCATGCAAAATTATGTTAACTCACATTATTTATGTCTAGAGCTAGAAATGCTTTCCTTGCTCTGCCGAGCATTAGCAACATCAATGTTTGCTCTACTGTACAAACGATCGAAGCAAGCGCTCACTAATTGTTAAAAAATATGGAGCTTCCAAGCAAGCCAATTTCACCTCCCTAAAAGCAATCGTTTATCAAAGAGAAGGTCAATTTTGTGTAAACAATTACAATGAAAAATCACTGAAAAAGCGCATTTTCCTTACTGTCTAAATTAAGTTTGACTATAAAATCCTTGAATTTTCAGTAAATCGTCTCCACCCTCAGTTCAAAAGATGTCCAACTTTGGACAAACAACTCAATGCGCTGGATTTTACACACAAAAAGCCATGCATATTTTTCGCGAACCCAAACTAGAACAGCATTCGAAGGGATTCAATGATCAATAAATCCCCTTCTGAATTCCTGCCTATTCGCCCTACCATTTCCAATGAAGGAAAATAATTACTACAAGGTGACGTACTACTATAGTTAACAGGGAGATGCTTTGGAGGATCATTATGGCATTCTCTATGATCGTCACCACTTCTCAGTACGACCGTCTCTGGTGTGATTATCTTTAATAGAACGAGCCAAGTCAACCCAAAAACCAACCACTCGTCAAGGAAGATTCTACGCTTGCTTTCCCATTCTTACGACCTACACATTTTTTACAGCTCACAAACCTCAAAGCAAGCACATCACGTTCACTCCAGTGAAGTAACTAGGTAGGTGATCTGTACAAAAAAAGAGCTTTCATTTCCAGCGAAATAAAAGAGCTATAAAAATCCAACGTATTATAAAGAGCTTCTTTTTCCACTGGAAAAAGTAATGCGTTCCAAGGCAATGCATCTACACGAGAGGCAGCAGCAGTGTAAATGTTAACTCATCGCCCAAGCCAAGCCAAGCCTGTGACAGCAGTCCGGTACTTTTCTACTGCCACTGCTGCACCGCACACCACCACACCACACCTCATTCTGTCTGTACCCACTTGAAGTCTGCAGAGATGCTCTTCTTCAGTATTCCAAACAGGCATCATTTTCTCCTTTTCCCATTACATTATTCAAAATAAGAAAATGATTTTCCTCCATGAAATTTAGGTAGATGTTTTTTTCTGGAAAGCTAGATAAGGCATTTACTTAGTAGGTAATGTACTTCTTCTGCTTATTGTTAGGGCATATGTATATTTAGCAGTCTTGATCCGAATCTTGTTTTTCAAGCCAATTTTCCTATTTACCAGAAAAAAAAGTATTCAGGAAAAGGTAGAACTTAATTTATTTATGATGGAGGCAAGCATTTTTGTTGACGCCCACGGCTGCAAATTATTATGCCTGCCAAGTGTTTATGTTTATATGCTCTGTATGCATTATAGGTAAATATGGTGGCACCGGCACCAGAGAACAAAATGTAATTTGATAGAGTTTTTTTCTGAAAACTACTCAGGCAGATATCGGTAAACATCAAGATTGGATTGAATTCTGAATAGGATTTGAATTCATTAGCTCTAGGTGTTTATTTTCAAAATAACAGAGATTTTTTGAAGCCGGATGAGACAGATTTTTTAAAAATCAAAGGTACATGCGCTTACTTTAAAAATATAAAAATGACGCTTTTCATCCTGGCGCAACTCGTTAAAATGTGGACTTCGTTTCGCTAAATTGAAGATACATGACTTCAGTGATTATGATTGGATCTGGATTAAATTTTACTTCAAGACACAAGAAGCATATGCAAGATTCAATGATTACACATAATCTTAAGTATGATGAAGACACGGACGTAAAGGTCATTTGAAATAATCTTGTATGATCTATAAAGTTGAGTAAGTCAGGTGGAAAGATGACAATCAAAGCTAATCTAAACAATGGTACCAGTGGTAGTTGAGAACTGTGCCTTTTCATTTTACTTAAACAAAATCACGCTTGCCATCAGTTTTGTTGGAACCTGAACAACCTGCCTTTCGTTCTTAAAATAGGTTATATTTACCTATTATAATTAAATATGTCCGGGTGGACACTACCAACAACGTGAAGACAAAGAGTTCTGTTAGAGCCACCAAGTCGCCGCGCCAGAGGCATGCAAGTTCTAGTAGTGATTAGTGATGCACCCGCACAGGCTAGTTTGGCAGTAGAGTTTAAACATTACTATTTGTTGCTGTCCTCCCTAGGAACAAAGCAATTGCAACAAAGACGTCCGCACATTAATATGCAATTAATGTTCCTTTTGGAAGGCTATTTCCAACTCGCTGAATTCTGCAGTACCATAAACTGCTGAGCATGCAACATGTTAATAAGGTTCTCAAAATATGAAGAGCTCATTCGACATTCTCATAACCATAGCAAAAAAAGAAACACAGGTACATGAACATACCTAATGAGACAACAATATATTACTGAAAATCTTGTCTCATTCATATCCGTGTATCACGCAATACCTACCTACGGCATTACGCAAGCAAAAAAGGTCCATCTAAAAGGATGACACAGACAAACCTATTGTTATGATGATGAAAAACTCTTAAAATTAGATTCAACCAGCCCACTCTTACTTAGCTTTCTCAAAACCCCAGATTTAGGAATAGAAAATGGAATCGAAAAGAATATTTTGCTTTTTCAGAATATAATCTAACTTTTTGGGTGATTATAATTTGCAATTATAATTATTCAGCATGATGAAATTCATCTCTGAAGAATCGTTTTTACCGCACTACCCCACGACCCACGAGGCTCGGCAGCATTCCCATTTTCAACAGCCACTCAACACGCCTACTCAACTCACTACTTAGCTCACTCTGTTGAAAACTTAGGGAACAAATCCCCATCTTCTTAGTTCAATAGACTAATGTGCTTATCGAAGCAGGAAAACTCGGAAAAGGACAGTAAACTGTTATGTTATACTCAATCAAATTCGCTTATCGCTTCGTTAAACTGTTATCACTGGAGCATGTAATATAGATAGAGGGCAGGCTTCCTGCAGTCTCATCTCATCGTTTCACAAGTCATTTCAGAACTTTCAAGTGGTGCTTAGCAGAGCTCGTGTGCCGCTGCTCTTTATGAAAGCACGGAAAAGTACAAACGAATATGGCAGATTATTAGAATTCATACTTCATGCAACTTGTTAATTTTTGCTTAGGTAAGTCAGTACGAGCATTTTTGAGCAGTAGACAGTATTTACAACACATTTGAAACCAACTTTTTTTTACCGAAGAAGGAAAACACTGGACAATATTACATAAACCATGATTCTCCTGACATCATGCCATGCCATATGCCTAATTGCTCCGGCACAACATATCATATCATTAGCATAAAAGCCTCTATGATGTAAGAAATATTCTAAAGAATAGAGTAAACAAAGAGTCCTCCACTCTTTTGAAGTGACTAGTGCCCAGGGAATTTTGCCAAGGAGGAAGTGAGTAACATGCCTCATATAAACATAACATACCATGATTTCATACAATTTATTTCTCTACGCAAAAATGGGAACATTAACAGTAATGGCCCGAGCCCATAATAGAGGCACACTCACTCATAGAAAAGTTCAGGAAAAGAGGAGTAGGCCGGCAGTACTAGTACAAGTACATTGATAACTTATGGAAGCTTTCAAAAAGAGATTGTGCGTGTAGGAGAAAAAACATTATCGAAACTGATGGTGACGCAATGAAGTAGAAGTTGGGTAAAATGGAAATGTTGCAAGAGACAAAAAACAAGTATACCAAGTACCACCATTTTTAGGAAAAGCTTAAGTAAATATTAATGGATTTCTAACGCACTCCTAAATAGCTTTTGTTTTTAGAAAGCAAAAAACATGTTCTCTCTCTCTCTCTCTCTCTCGCTCTTGGAAAAGGAGAAGGTTTACGTGGGAGTATGCTGCTACTTCACAAAATTTCGGTGGAATACCATCATCCAATTAAAGGTTTGGAAAAAATGAATGAAATTCAAGTGCAATTTTTCTGGGAAAAGTTCACGGGAGTATTGTATGATGATGATGATCCATTACATGATATTCTATAGTGGAGCGGAGTATGTAGTAGGCAGGCACTCAACTCAAAGCGAAAGTGAAACTTTTGTGCGGTGCCAAAAAAAGCTAGATAAAAATACTACATTATAATCAAGAGAAAAGCTGCTCTTGTAAACCAAACCACTTGTGAAGTGGATTGGTTTTAATTACCTCAAAAATTAAAAGGAGTATAAAGCGTACTCGCTTCGTTTAAAAACATGATACTCTCATCTTTCAAGCATTTACGAAATGGAATTAACTTGCTTTGGGTAATGCAATGCCATCATTGACTTACTAATGGGCAGAAATATACGTTGAATAGAGGAGCACTCCTCATATACTCCAAAAACTGCGAATCGAATTTTATGTCCTTGCCAGTATGGAGGCTAATGTGTTCGTAGATTGAGTCGATCCTTGCCCAAAACATGGAATTTGCAAACTTTCTCCGCTTAACTTTGACGTACAGGTATAATTATTGAGGTGATCCTTGCTTGGAATCAGAAATATTATAGACATTTCCAAAAAAACAAACGTATTAAGAGCCAGGAGCTTTAGGTAACTATATTAGGCCGTGAGAATTAGCTCTGTGTTTAGAGACCAGACTAGCTCTTTTAGAATTTAGAGTTCAACATTAAAAGAGTGCGTGCCTACGACTATGGCGCAGCATTCGCATCCTTCTAGTAGCTTTCCTTTCTCCCAAATAAATTTTTCAGATAGTTAAAAGGTTAGTGCAGTAGTACATATATTCCCGCTCACTGATGAACTTTTCTAGATTTATAAGAGTAAATATGAACCAGGAGCATAGTAGGTGGGTTTTGAGTGAAAACACAGATGGCTTAGGAAAGAAAGATGAAACCTGCCTCAAGGGTTTTCGTACCTGATTAATTAAGGAATGAAAATTAATGAATTCATCATTTTATAAGTTTATTCAAGTGTAAATATTTTATATTCCTTGTTGCAATTGCAGCCTGATGATGTGATATCTGTAGTTACCGTAGTGCAAATAACTCTACCCACAAGAGAACTCAAAGGTGAAGGATCATCATCCCAAACATGCTACCACCACCGCATCCAGAGCCAGAGCCAACTTCACTTTCGAGGTGCATTTCATGCATAAAATATGAAACCATAAAAACTAACTTTCGCGAAAAGCTTTCAAGTTTAGTAAAGCTTCATTAAAGCATAAGCAAACGTGAAGGATAACCTCTGTTGGTCTTGGATTGTGCGCTTTTTTCCCGTGCTTGGTTTTCATTTTGTATTTGCCAAAAGGGCTGACTTTACTCAAGTTCCTTCCTCCGTCCTACAAAAAAATGCTGACCTTTAGCATTTAACTGCATGCATAGCCTACATAATTTTTAAAGGAATGTGTATGAAGTATATAAACAGCTGCATTTAAATTGCTGTAGTATCATATGACATGATTAAATTTATACTTATTCCTCGGCCTCCCTCCCACATGAGTCCATAAGCATCCGCATAACTCTCACTCAAGCTCACCTCAATTGCAATGGTCTCATATATAGAGACCTAATGCATGTATAATGTCCCATTAATTTTTTTATCGAACGCACATCAAACTACGACATGCCGCCTTTTCAATGCCTATTGAATAAGTTTGATGTTTACCATCCTTTAACTTCATCACGTATGACTATGATTATTTATCCGCAAGGAAGTATGAGTCCTCATCCCATTGTAAAATACAAATATTCAATAGGTCACCACAAATAAGCTACAAATATTTTGTCAGATTCAAGCTGCATTACCTGCACTATATGGAGGAAATTGGATTCCTTTTCCAGAGAGAAAAACGCCCTTTCCAAAACGTTAATTCTATCATCCCATTCATTCTTCGCTTTTTACTACGCTTTAATCAGAAAAAAGTCCATAAAGATAGCTGAATTGACTTTGTCTTGCTGTTAGTGTATTAGCAATTAAACTTCCAGTTGTAAAGATCATTGCAGAAGATAATGCCACTGATGAATTAATGATGAGACCTCGCGAAAGATAATAATTTCAGTAGTCTTAACACTACAAGGACCAGGGTTTCGAAAATTCCCTAACAACAAATTAAAATTTCAAAAAATCGGTTAAATCATATATCATAAAACCGACTTGACGTACGAATGTCGTGCTGCTTGTTGCCA
>JAHZNI010001537.1:0-18533 GCA_027744415.1 Seira ritae | reverse complement strand
TCGTAATATCGTAATTCCTTTCGCGTTGTCAGTGTGATGCATTAATAAAAAAAATAATATCGTCCGTCATACGACGTAATATCGTATCGTAATATCGTATGACGGACGATATTATTTTTTTAATGCATCACACTGACAACGCGAAAGGAATGAAGGCAAGCCTACGTTTAATTATCTTGAAACTGGCTTTCTTGAATAAAATTATTGTAATAAATATAATTTATGCACATTAAAAGATGATACATTATTGCAAGCACGGATGCAATGCAAACATTAACCTTAAGTTCTTGCTCTATAAGTACTGCACTGGTCCTTTGCTGTCATGTCTATGGTCGCTGTGGTCAAATTATTTGATGCCTCCAATTTTTGGCACTCACTTTCTTTCATGGACCCTTGGTGAAGTTGGCACATCTCGGATAATTTCAACCGACGGACGATTTCTTCACACATCCAGACCCAGATTCCACTTTCCTTTCCAGAAAGTAGCATAGTTTGACTGTTTCCTTCTTCAGTTGCTCCTTGGATTACTCTGGCTTCTTTGAAATGATCAAACAAGACTTGTTCCCACACTGGCACCAATCTGTGTTCAATTATTAAAAGCATTGCAAATGAAACTGAAAAATTGATTATTTGGATGTTTGAATAATAAAAGATGACGATGACATTTTGGCTTTCATTCTCAGCATAATTTACTAGAAATACATAATAATATTGTTGTGCGTCAATAATATTACTTCTTCACTTATCCGTTCGTGGGCAGGTTAAATTCATATATGCAATATGAGTTCTCTGCTGTTATATGAAATGTGCGCTCTTTTCATTTATTTTAAAAGAATGATTTTAAGAGTGCGTCAGAAGTCTCTTAAACTAGCCAAATCTATATGGCACCATATCATACCTTGTAGGGTATTTGGTCAGCCTCTTCCCATGGTATTTGGTAAGCTCTTCGTTGGTTCTCACCAAACGTACCAACACAAGATGTCTGGCATTTATTGGCGTTCTGAACTGAAGAATTTTCTCGATCTCCTGACTAAGAGCCAATTTGTAATCTTCGATTTTCTTTTCCTGGTCATTCCAATATTCCTGGCTTAGTTGCTTCTTCGCCGCATCAGATTCTGCATATAGCTTTTCTTCAAACGTGGACGTGACATTGACAATACTGATCACAACAATACATGGGATACAAACTCCCAAGTTTATGGCATTCATTCGATCTCTCACTTCATTAATTACTTTCGTAGTGGAGAAGTTTACCGATGTAACGTCAACGAGTATTGCATTTCCAGAGTGATTGCCATTGATGTAGTCCTTGCTGCCTTCATTGTACAGAGCTACTCTAGTGCACCACTTGACCTTGATTTTTTCATTGTTTGCGTCAACAATCGTAAGACGATCTTCCTCCAAGGTTTTGTTTATAGATTGCCATACGAATCCAGGCAGAAAGGTAGATTCGGTTACATCGGGATACTGAACAGTAACTATTATAACAGTGAAAAGAAGAAATCCACGAAAAAATGTTTTTGCATTTTTTGATGGGGGATTGTGAGACCCCCTGTTGTTGTCCATCTTGCTGCTTGACACAAACACAATGATGAATGTTTACCAGTCTTCAGTGCAATCAAAAGAGCCACTGGTAGTTTCACAGTCCCAGCTAACTATGGTTTTAGTTGAGTATACAGTTGCTATGTTCTAACAATAAGTTTACGCTTTTCCTATTAGCCGTCTCAGCGAGAGAGCTTCTACCAGCGAACGGTGAAAGTTTTTGTCAACCTTTATTTATGTCTACTGCGAGGAGAGAAATGTATGAGCCACGTTTGCTTTACCCATGCCCAAGGATGTTCACTTTCTGTATTCATCATTCGTTCTTTTCCTCTGTATTTCATGAAACATTTAACCTATCAACCATTTCATTTTTTATCCAATAAAGTCCAGCTAACAACTGGAGCCATATTGTCATGAGGCATATATAGTTAATCCATACACGCAAAAATCGACATTAATATTGTCTCGCGAAAGTTAGAAGCAGCATTCGCCGTACTTGTTTGTATCCCATGGAATAAATGTAGGGAGCGACAGGCAAACCAGCACTTTTCCTTAACGTAGTCTCCCGCTGCGGCAGAATCCGCAATGAGCCTATTATCCAAATTCAATAATTAATTCATAGGATGGACAAGCAGCAAAAAATAACAAACATGACCATATGCCTTTCCTTTTGTGGCAACGAAGAAAAAAATAGCGGGCACATTATATTACTTTGCCATAAAAACAGGTAGGGGGCTTTAGAACGACTACATGTTATTTCGTTTCTTTAGTTGTTGAAGTTACAGCAACATTTTCTTCATTATTTCAACAACTCTGTCTTCCTGATGCTCCTATGTGAGTAGGTATTAGGTAAGTAAGTAAGGAGACATGCAGATTAATAGAGCATGTTTTCTCCTCTTTGCATATTGCATGATTGGAATTTACCTAGAAAAAAGACTAGTCAGGTTTTCAGAAAACGTCTAGTGTCTAGTAGAACAAACACTTGAGATGGAGAGAAGGACGAGTAATTATATCAACAGCTATGGGAGACCCGTGATAAGGGCTTCATCCTATCGTAAACGCGAAAAAAGCCATAGAAAACGAAAGTTAGTTGTGAAAGTTGCGAGTTTTATGATCTTTGGCTTATTACTTTTATCAGCTTTATATTTATTAGCAAGGGGAAGGAGAGTAAGCAACAACTTTCTATATTAAGCTACAAACAGGCACCATGCATGCTTTCACGTATTCCAGCACTGGTGATGATGGAAATGGTAAAAACAAGCGCACATATTCTTCTTTCGTAGTTGTATATCTAGTAACGTGGAAGTACAAAGAAAATGATAGACGTTTGTTTTCTCGTTTTGTTATCAACATAACCTCGCACGACTCATTTCATTACTTACATCCATGATGTATGAAAGAACGTATGTACTATGTACATAAATAAATATATAGGTGCACTCATTTAGACTTCTCCAATAATGCTTTTTCATTTACTTTCACTGGAACTGGAAGAGTTGTTTGATAGCTTTGAAGAAATCATATATGTAATATGCAATGCTTGATCCATCCAAATACTCGATTTTTTATAAGTGAATGGACAAAAAAACTGCTATTGCTGACGATATGAAAAGAGGTTACTAGTGTCCTTAGTTAAAGGAAGTCCTAGAGAGTTTATTGACGAACTTGAAGGAGACAAATAAATTACCTATTAGTACGATAGGGGACGAAACATGCATGCATGTGTTTTCCACAAAAAAATCGTACATCCCTGGATTCATGATCCATTCAAATCACAGAATGAATGGACTTATTCATAACAATGTAACGTAACAAGAGATGAGGCAATACTTGTCCAAAAATTATTTACATGGATTCTTAGGGAAAGGAATAATACTTAAAGTACACGTAATCGATAGTAATTTTGCTGACAAGCGATCTAAAAAAAACACCTACGACCATTGATGTACTGGACCGATGAAATATAGCGTAAATGAATATTATCCCGGTGCTGACCACATTCATTTCCTCATAATATAATGTCATAATATGAAACGTGAGAAAAGTTTATCAGATACCTCCGAATAACAAGGTGTAAAAGGTGCATGAAATGAATGTCCTTTAACTGTCTAACACTTTATTGTATATTATATGTTTGTATGCATATAGTGACACACGCATGCTCCATATTGTAAGGTTTATGTCCATATAAAAATGGAAGTTATGCAAGTAAGAGACAACGAAGAAATTAACGCTGGTGCTGACTATTTGCTAATGTCAGAACTGACTACCATCTAGTAAAAATCAACTATCTTTCGTATACTTATTCAATACGTTATGTCGTCATCGCAGTGTCATTTGGAATGAGGACGATGATAGTATGAACTATTAAGAGCAATTATCAAGAACCCTCTATTCCGAAAAAAATACTTAACAAAAGGAAAGACTTAAAAAGTGTTCAGGGATAGACGATGGAAAAGACTGCTATACATAGGTATATTGATAACGACTGATAAAAACAACTTGTGTAATGTAGTAACACACACATACATCGTCTTTTTGATTCACAAGGGAATGAAAGGAAACCCTGTATTCCAAGAATATTCGAATGAGCTTTATTTTCCTGTGAGCGAAGGCCTTAAAACTGTTAACAAAACACATCTAAATGAAAAAATAATTTCAATAATGAGTTCCTGCTAAAAAGCTAAGTTAACTTAACAGTCTCTCCGACATGCAATTTGTACATACGATGATAAAGAACGACACAATTTTAAAGTTATAAAACAATTTAATTGATTTTTTATTCTGAATAACCAAAATCAATAAATTAGCGTAAGGAAAAGCTGGATAAACATTATTACATAAACATGTTTTCAACGAGAGTTGATATGAATTTCAAAAGCAATAAGAGGCAAAAATAATATAATATTATAATAATAAGATTATATAAACATAAATTATATTATTAAAAGATAGATGCACGTATAATGCTGCTTTTTCTGGAGTATAGGTTATACGGGCATTGCATGCGTTTTTACGTCTTCACACTTCCAAATGCAAATACATTTTCGATGCAGACGAGCCGGTAAACTTCTCTTCATGACCACGGATGGACAGCATTTCTGAAGGTAGGGTTGGACCCTTTCTCTCCTTCCCAACAGGTGCCACAAGCCAACTGGAGTTATTACAGTTTGAACAAGCTGTAAACAGGAGAAAGCAAACAAACGACATGTCAAACGCAAAATTGGTTCATTTAGTGTTACTTCCTAATGCAGATGTTTCATGATTCGATGATTCATAAATATTTTTTCTAATTTTTCTCTAGTCCACTCCACTTACAAAAGTGCAAATAAAGAAGCAACAACTTACGTCGTTTGGGAAGCCGATCCAAAGACATTGTACGATTACCACAGTCCTTACATTTGAAAAAGCGTTTCCTTGCTTTCACTAGGCGCACCTCATGCATCTGCTCCTTGCAAAACTCAGACTGGCCAAGGGCAACATATTTACACTGTCGACACATGACAGCGTTTGTTTCGATTGAAAATGTAGTTAATAGTTTGTTTTCCAAAGCCTCCTTCTTCTCTAATTTGCTGAAATATTCATCATGCTGGATTTCATCTAACTCATCGTCATGAGCAGATTTTGCATTCAGTATCTTCTTGAAATCTTCAGACTCAAAGTCAAATTCCACATCGATTTTTCTATTATTACTCCCTGTTCGCTTCTTCGTAGACAATGCTGACGAAGAACTTCCGCTTTCAACTCCACCAGGAGAAAGTTGATGAGCTTTTCTCTTTTTGCTAGACACGGCATTCGGGTCACACTTTTTAAGAGGCCCGTTTTTCTTGACAAAGTCCAGTGCCTTTGCCATGCTTCTAACTTTCTCTCGAGACATGATTAATGGTTGGAGAGTAGTACTTTTATTATTCGACGACACATCGACTTGGTCTTTGGGTGCATGTTGTAACGTCAAAAATTGCATGAAATTTCTGCTCGCTGCATTAGGATTATTTACAATTGAAGAAGTGATTATTTCGCTAACCATTATTCGACTGCCCGTCCCCCCAGCGTTTGATTTGGATTGAGATTTTTTTTCTTCTTTCACTGCAGCAGTAGCAAATGCTTTGTCAGTAGATGTAGATTTCGGCAGCGTGTCTGAATCAAGCATTCGTAAAAGTTCTCTATCCTTGTCAGTGAGATGCCTTGTTCTTGAGGGATTCAAGTCTAGTGGCTTTCGAGGTGGCAAAACTGCCTTCTCATTCTTGAGTAGGACATGGTCTTTCTCCTTCTTCGGAAATGAGACTGAATCTGGATTTCCAAATTTAATAGAATTCTTTTGCATTTCATTGTTCGGTCCCTGTAATTCCATACGAGAACTCGAAGGCAGATTAGGTGCTGGCTTCACCTTTGTAGTTGTAGACGTGCTTCCAAGGAAGGATCTTTGCGAGTTTAACGAACGATTCAGAGATGGATTTGGTCTTCCAAAGTCAGCAATAACAATGCCCTGTTGCTTCAGCGATTCCTGACTTTCACCACCACTGCCATTGCCACCACTAAATGTTTTGTTTGGAAAGAAACCATTCGCGCCTCCCTTGTTCCTTTTATTCTTGCCGTTGCCAATATTCAATTTCTTTAATTCCCCTGACGCGTGATGAATGCAGTACGAACACTCCCAGGTATTCACCACTGCTGTGCATTTATTCCCATCCTTTTTCTTAGCTTGGCAAAAGCCGAAATCTTTTGCAGTTCCAATAAAACGAACTTGGTTAGCGTTGGTAATAGATAGCTTGATAGCTCCACCTCCTGCACCACCGGTATCTGGCATAATTGAAGGAGTTGTAATGTCGATTAATGCGCCTACAGGGGTCGCAAGAAGATTGGATGCGCTACTCGACGATCCAAATAAAAACACAGTAACTTTTCTATCGAAATCTTTTAAGTCATTAAGCTCCCAAATACAATAGTCATTTCCCTTCGCACTTTTTCTTACTCCTGGCGTTTTTCTGACCAAACATGCGCTAATCCAAAAATTCTTATTATCCTTCCCTTTCCCGCGACACCATGAAGCAAATGACGGCAAGCTGACGAATTCTAAGCCAATATTTCGCTCCTTAAGAACAGCCTCAGGTGACACGGTCTCGTCAAAATAAATGCTAATTGAGTTTTTTAAAAGACGGACTCTACTAAACGGATCGATTACAATGGGAGGGTTATCGGGTCTATGCGGAACATTGGTATCCCGCTGTATCGCCTTATGCAGTTGGAATTCCTTCGATGAACCAAGTGAATTTGAAAAGCTGAACTTGGAACCCGACAAGAGTCCGAATTCTTTTACGTCCCTCTTATCTGGGCTGCCAAATACATCTTTAAAGGTTAAGTCTTTCTTCCCTTTTTCGTCTCCAGGAAGTGTTTGCGAAGCTGAAGACGAAGACGATACGCTTCCATTTTGACTTCTCAAAGGTGTTGAGTTTTTATCGCTGCTGCTGCAATGAGAGTCCAAGTCATCCACTGCATCAAAGTCCTCCTCCATGAAACTTAGTAGCTCGTCCATGGTCTTGAATCAAGATTTGGATTCGCAGACCGTCGAAAATATTATCGATTATCTGTCAAAACCACAATATAGGAACAAGGTAGTCAGTTTAACCTCTGTGCTAAGACAATACATAATAAATCGAGCTGAGATGAGTTTAAATCAGCTCACCAGAAAAGTAATTTAATGTTTTAATTTAATTTAGTGTTATTTAATGTTTTTATCGCATATCATATGTCACACTAGTCACACAAAAACACGTCATTTAATTCGACCATATATAGACGTAGACTGATATGATTCCTTGACCGCAACAATATAGAGCAAATAAATGTATCACTAAAAATCATAAAGTATACCTAATTAACAATATTACTATTAAAATTAAATATCGTAGAATCAGAATCGTAATTTTTAAATGACATTTCAGCCTCGCGAAACAATGTTCTCCTTTCAAAACAAACCCAAAAGACAACAAAAATCATGAAAGCAAAGCCCGCGTCATGCATTTCACTCCTCCTCATCTTTGTGTTTCTTCTGCGAATCTTCTCTGTTCGCGATTGAGCTGTATATATGTCTGTGTCTGTCTTTTCATAGGAGCATAGTGCAGTATACAGTATAAGTATGAGTATGGCTACATGAGAAGCTAAAAGCTGCCCACTCATTGAGATTTGAGATCCATCCTTTCCGCGGTACTATTCGATTCACAGCTCACACTTTGCTGTAGCTATAAGCTCTCATGAATTACGAGCATTGGTCGTTCGTAAGGAAAGCCGGAGAAGTATTTCTTTGAAGTTTTCAGGTAAGATTTTGAAGAACAATTAATTAATGATTAGTGGGAGCAATAATTTAGTTAGCTAGCTGGTTGTACTGAGCTGTAGATTTTACTCAAGTTAAATCGGCGTGAGTTTCGGTTTTGACCGTGATAGAATTATTAGTGACATCTGAGCTAGAGTAGGTTCCATGAAATGAAGTATGCATTGAATGTTACAAGTGATAATAGTAATTAGGTTCTAACTATTTTACAATAACTTTGTTGCAGGTCGGATCCCAACAGCTGGAAAAAAACTCACCATGAAGGCGAAGGGCCTTGTAAGTTAACCGTAAAGAATTGACAAAAAAATCAAGCCTGATGAAGTCTACCTTAAAATGATCAATTGTGAACCGAATGAGATTGGTATTAATCTGTATTATTTTTGTAATTGTGAAAGATTTTCGTTGTTTTGTACCATAAATGTGACATAGATCATGAGAATTTGCCACTAAAATAAAAACGTTCGTACATTTTATTATAGATCCCTGAAACTTCTCCTACCAGGGTGAAAAACTTCGGAATTTGGCTTAGGTACGATTCCCGTTCAGGAACCCACAATATGTACAGGGAATACCGTGAACTCTCCACCGCAGCGGCAGTTACTGCCTGCTATCGTGACATGGGTGCTCGTCATCGTGCCAGAGCCCATTCCATTCAAGTAAGTAAATATTCTGTTTCGTGATTTTCATTCATTTTCTTCACTAGTAAATAAGCGGCATTGCATTGCAATTACTGCTACACGAAATGTTTTGAGACTGAGACTACTGTGTTGCTATTGCTGTTACTATTTTGCCTTACAGTTGCCACTTGTATTGTTTTTTGTTTATCGATCAATAGCAAATAGGCGTCTATTTGATGAGTTTCATTCAAAATTAATCATAATTATTTTCTATTTTGTTTAGATCATCCGTGTGGAAGAGGTTCAAGCTGGAAAGTGTAGAAGACCACAGGTGAAGCAGTTCCATGAATCCAAACTGCGATTCCCCTTGCCCAAGCGCATTGAACAAAAGAGGACGCTTCCAAAGTTCTCTCATGTTCGTCCGAAGACGTATTTTATGTAATTTTTCAATTTTTATCATCTGCTGAAAATAAAAGTCTTCAATGTCGATTATAAATCAATTTCGAGTCTGTAATGAACATCTTTATTATTATCATTTTAATGTATGTAACTCTTTACTTTACACAAAAGTTGTGTTATGTTAAAGCTTTCATGTATTTGATTGAAAGTTATGGTACGTGATAGGTTTCAGCGTTTTTTCTTGTTTGAACGTGCATAATTAGAATCGAATTAATTTAATTGGCCTCCGCTTCATCATTTAACTACAGTAACATCTTTAGTTCATCATATTTCATCAGTTCCGGGTCCATCGCGCAAAAGATACTATAATATTAAATCTCTCTCTCCACCAATAATCATGGGTGGAAATGGTGGAATGATAGACAGCGTATTAGCCAGTAGCAGAATGCAATGCAGATCTTGTACCAGGTTCGTTTCGTTTAGTTCACTTCACTTTCATCGCAGTCTAACTTTGCCCCATTTATAACGCGGCGCAAAAAGCTGAAAGTACTCATCTTGTGTTCGAGACAATTTTTGTATTGTTGTGTATTTTTGACACGTGCTCGTACAGCTGAAATTGAGTTTAATTAAGTAGAAATTTTAAAACGATCGGTTCGCCAGAAGCAGAACAGTGACATTGATTTTCAAGATACTTGTCGTTCTCTGAAAACATCAAACATGGGTAAAGTATCAGCTAAAAAGCCCAAAGGCGTGAAAGATAAGACTGGTTTCAAACAATCGATGCGTTTGGAACATGCAAAGTTTGGCCAGCATTTGTTAAAGAATCCGTTGATCGTTGATGGGATGGTTGAGAGGGCTGCAATCAGGTCCAGCGATACTGTATTGGAGGTAAGCAAGTGTGTTGAATGTTTTAAATTGAGCAATGTGTGAATGCTCACTTAAACTAAATAAGAGTTTGAAATCCTAAACTTCGTGGTTTCGTTTCTCTCCTTGCCTCATTATTGTGAAATTTTCATTGTAGATTGGACCCGGTACGGGAAACTTAACCATAAAATTACTTCCAAAAGCGAAGAAAGTCATCGCATTTGAAGTTGATCAGAGAATGGTTGCAGAAGTCATCAAGAGAGCTCGAAACGCAGGAATGGAACGGAAGCTGGAAGTGGTCGTTGGGGATGTTTGCAAATCGGGAGACTTGCCCCCGTTTGACATATGCGTAGCAAATATACCCTATCAGATCAGTTCACCGTTAGTATTCAAGTTACTTCTTCATAGGTAAGAATTTATTTTGCGATTGGAATTAAAAACAATTTACATTGCACTAATTATTTCAAAACTCATGGAATATTTTTGTAGGCCTGCCTTCCGCTGCGCTATATTAATGGTTCAAAGAGAGTTCGCTCAGCGATTGGTTGCTCAGCCTGGGGACAAACTTTATTGCCGACTTTCAATCAACACGCAATTACTTGCACGCGTGGAACATTTAATCAAGGTAATTATTATTAGTTCTGCTTCTGACATTTCAACAGACATGAACTTGATATTTCTCGATTTTGCCCAAAATGTCTGTTTAAACGCTCGAGTTAATTGTTGTTTTCTTCTAGGTTGGAAAGAATAACTTCCGCCCACCCCCGAAAGTGGATTCCTCTGTAATTCGAATTGAACCAAGAGTTCCACCTCCACCTTTGAATTTTGGAGAATGGGATGCGTTAACGAGGATTGCATTTTCCAGAAAAAATAAGACGCTTTTAGCTAATTTTAAGACAACCTCTGTTATTACCAGTCTGGCACGTAATTATGCGGCTACAAACCCTGAATTAATTATGCAGAATGCTAAAAGTTCCAGTTCCCCGACTGATACGAATGAAATTTATAGCCATGTCCCAAAAGTTCTTCTTAAACCATCTTCGAGCACTGATATTCCTGCAAATACTTCAAAAGGTTCACTGGATTTTCAAGGTTTAGAAAAATTAGTTTTGGATAAAGTTGAGAAAGTTTTGAGTGACACAAAATTTAATGAAAAAAGAGCAAGGACGTTGGATGTTGATGACTTTATAAAGTTGTTGGTAGAATTTAATAAAGAAGGAATTCATTTTGTTTAAGAGAAAATTGCAATCGTAATTCTGACTAGTGCATACATTGTATAAAAGTGATTAAACGCAGATTAAAATAATAAAAATTAGCTCAAGCTATGGAATTACCTTTAAGTAATTTAGATTTGTAGGGAATTAAATGATAAAGGTTCTTTTAATGTCAATACATTACATTACAAATTAAAAATACATCGATAGTAGTTACTTATTTAATTTAATTAAGCGTTACAAATTGTACTTTTCTTATTCCGGTACGTCATAACATGCATTGGAGTTCACTCGAAGTCTTAAATAAAAGTGGCAAATAAGTCTTTGTTTTAATCTTTTCTTAAAGAACTTAAAGATACTTAAATCAAATCTAGATTGAATAAAAAAGTTTTGTGACTGTTTAAATAATTGAAGTTCGCAACAATGTTATTGTAGTTTTTAACACTTCGAAGGCCGAATTGTGTTGCAATTGCAACACACTTAGTTTTTATATGTGAAAAAGTTTCAAACTTGTTCATTTTGGCCTGAAATTTTCAGTACCCTCCTTTTTCGAAACACGTCGGATGGCAAATTTTAAAAAATACAAAATTAGCATGGACAGGATAGCAACGTTACATTAACGGGATAGGTGTGTTGCATTTGCAACACGACGCGGCCCAGAACGCTTATTTTGGACGAGGCCTTCGAAGTGTTAAAAGGAACGCTGTCGAAACCGAAGTAAATAATTAATTGCGCAAAGTATTTTTTGGCTTTTTTGTGTTTTAAAATGATTCGTTCTAAAATTAATTTTCAAATATCGCTGCAGCTATTCTTCTGCGTGTTACGGGCCGTGGAGGCAAAGAGTTTGTGCGAGAAAGTGCCGCGTTTATTTCCCTTGGGGGTTTGCTCGTGTTGACGTTGATTAATGCCGCTGCTTGTTCCTGAGCTCGAGTCCCGTCGAAATGAACTTCCTTAAAACGTGAAATTTGGAAAGTTTTATCATTTTGGTCACTAACCACTGAAGAATGTTTTTCAATTTTGAGGTCACGCCTGCTTCCACTTTGAACAACTTCTTTATTTATTGCGCTACTTCCTTCAGGTGCTAATCGAATTTTGGTCAGATCAAGGCTTCTGAAGTTGGTTTTATCACAAAAATTGGAACTATTTTCACTTGATTTCGTTTGATGCAAAAAATTATAATCGGTAGCTGTAGCATGTGGTTGATTTTTCTTACTGACGTCGTTGTGAGAACCTATTCGAGGATCGTGCTGAGAGCAAAAGTTATCGCCCGTTGCTTTAGGATTGAGTATATCAATGACCTGACCCACTGATTCTAAATTGTAATTGTTGGTGTTGGCTGCATTACTCCCATGTTGATTATCACTGTTAGTTAAGGTCGTAAGATGGGATTTCTGCTTCGGAATGTAGGGTCGGCGACATTTGCTTAAGCCCTGGAATCTAAGCGTATCATTTTCGTGAATATCTTCGGTGAAATTCCGACGCATTATGTCTTGAGCGATTTGAAGCGGGTCTATGATTGCGGAAGGGGGCACGTCGGCTGTTGATTTTGTACTTTTGTATATTAATCGTCGTTGCTGAGTTGCAGAATCATTCTTTCTCTCGCAAAAATATTCCCTATCTCTATCTTCTGGCGAAGTTTTCGAATGTGACACAGGAATGCTCGGTGACGGTAGTACAAGAAGCGAAAGGTCAGTTTGCACTGCCTGCTCTTGCAGATTACGCCACGCTGAGGCTGCGCTCGTGCCCGACGCATCAGACAATGCAGAATTACAGCTTTTTGGGAAATGTGCAGCCATCGTGCGTTGTGGAGACACAAATTGCGAAGGAACGCCAGACTGGGAACAGTCTGACACGTTAGAAAGTTCCTTTTTGTCGTTGGTAGTTGTTGGGAGCGCAAACTTCGCATCAAGTTTAAGAAGCAACTTTCCCTTTTGAATGTTTTCTACAGGGTCACGAACATCCAGCCACTGGAATATATGTTGCAAAAATATGGCTTGCATGGTTTTAACATTAAACAAGAATTAAGTTTTAGAACCTAGATTGATTGTATTGCATTTTTATACCTGTACGGAAGGGTTAATAGTAGGGTTCTTCAATTGCTCATCAACGCTGCAAACGGTCATGCCTATAAATTTCGGCTTTCTAATGCTGCTGACGTCAACCTCCCTTTCCTCATACCAGGTCTCAACGAAAACTGTTGCGTCCTTACCAGTCATAATGAGGTACTGTTGGATCATAGGCAAACGAGGTAGCTTTACCATCGTCTTATCCGTCGGAACATCAATGTGTGTCCACCAGGTTTTGATCCGATATCTGAAACTTTGACCACTTCGAAGCGGAACTGAAGAGGCTAATATTTCAAGGGATATGTCAACCATTTTTACACAACAACGAATAACCGCCCCTTAGCTAACTTGATAAAGTTCCTCCAGTCAATCCTCTGTTGTTCAG
Source organism: Seira ritae (assembly GCA_027744415.1). Classification (NCBI taxonomy): domain Eukaryota; kingdom Metazoa; phylum Arthropoda; class Collembola; order Entomobryomorpha; family Entomobryidae; genus Seira; species Seira ritae. The sequence goes on along the minus strand of JAHZNI010001537.1, from coordinate 5,118 downwards.
TCATCCGTAGAATAATCACATTTCCGTTCTACTTTCACCTTCTATTGTTTGCTCCTTCAGAAATGTTTTTGACCTACAAATACTACAAAATGCAACAAAACAGGTGCACTATGAAACTTTTATCTTGCCTTTGCCAGTCTGCCTTGATTTATTATTACATATAACACGCTCATATATTGCATTGCATTAGAAGACCCATTTAAATATTAAATGGGCTGTATTTTCATTACTCAGAACCTTTCAAATTAATGATTAATGACTTTTGAAAATATATAACTTTTGCTCAAAAGAGCGATCTGCATTTCTTCCAAGTGGAAGAATGATGCTCATTTTTGTTGTTCTTGTTTTTTGTTTTGTTTCTCATCCCATGTTTTGCATGCATGCATTTAGAACGGAACGGGAATCATGTGTAGTTCCGCGATCTACACTCAACGCAGCAGCCTGTGCAAACGTACATAAAGTCTATCTTTTCCCCTAAAAAGCCCTATGCTCGCCAAAAACTCTATTTTCAAGTTTAACTGTTGACTGTGATTGTGTGATTTATTATCAGCTGTCGGTCAGATAAGCAGAGGAGCTCTTTTTGGAATTTGGTAAATTAAAAATTACTATCAAGAGTTATAATTTTGACCTCATGAGCTGTGTGATTGGTTTAACCCTTCATTGTGTCAACAATGTTTATCATTGTTCTTGCACTCAAGAAGTATAGTTGCTGCTGCTATTGACATTGACGCTCCGTTTTAAAGAGATCCTTTTCCCTAAGCTCCTGTTCATAACGCTTTATAAGCGTGGTACAGGTAATACTTATTTAGTAGTCATAAAATGAAAATGCTGTTTGTGTAACTGAAGCGTAATTTGTATTTGAATTCAATAAGCATCTCTTGAATATCTATTATAGTAAAATCGGCATCATGTCAACTCTATCAGTACTCAGAATGTACCTGAAAATGCAAAGTATGCCAAGACTCCCAATCCCACATATTGGAAACGCTGGAATCTTATATACTACTTCGTTAATTGACCGAAGCCGAAACGTCTTGAAGGAAGATGCTGTATCGTCCGAAGATCATCCTGAAAATGGAGGGGCTCTGAAAAGCATTAATAGAAGCAAAGGCTCGTTCGGAAGTTTCTGGTTCAGGTTTGAAATAATTGCAGTTTTTTTCTGTTTTCTCTGTAAACTCTGAAGTTGCATGATACTAGTGCTCCTTTTTTAATGATCACAGGCGTTATTCTACCACTACTACGCAAGAAGATATAAATAAAATTGAAAAAGAACGTGAAAAGAAGAAAATGAAATTGAGGACTGCAGAAACAATGAAAATTATGCTAGTTTCCGAGAGTGGATCACTTTCTACTGCTACCTTAGAAGAGGCAAACAAAATAGCGAAGAAAAGGGGACTTAATTTAGTTCACATTGAAAACGAAAGGGAGAAACCTGTTCATACTGACAAGGAAGTTTATAAACTTGTGTCCACAACGGCCTTATTGGAAGGTAAAATGTGAAAGAGAACTTGCTAAATGTTATAAATGTGTATTTACTCGGTCAAATGTTGAATTTTATGTTGTTCATTTTCTAGAGGATGATCTAGACGCTCAGTCGAAGGATGGTTCAAAGAAGCAAAAGGAGTTAAAGACCTTGGTATTAAAAAGCAACATTGCAGAACATGATTTAAACTCGAAAGTAAAAAATGTTCAGAAATGGGTGGACAAAGGCCACAGGGTTCGGATCATGATAGGGCAAGCGGGTGGGAAAGGCGACGCTGTGAGTGTCCCATCTTGGATTTAGTAAATATTCGCTGTAAACAATTTAAAGGATCGATCAATTACTTCACTAATACTGCTCCTGCTGGTTTGAAATGATGAACTCTGCCTTACTTTTTTCTAGGAGGCAGTTTTTTCAAATTTAGCAAGCAAGGTTAGTGAGTTTGATGGACAAATTCAACAGAAAATTAATAAAGGAAAGGAAATACGCTTCTACGTTGGACCTCCAAAAATGTCGAAGTCTTCCACAAAAACTAAAAAATCTCATGTTGGAAACGAATCGGGGGGCGATGAGAAAAATGATGGCAACCAACTTAAAGCGTGAGATAAAACAGCATAATAAATATGTATTCATTGTAGAACATTGGAAAAATAAACTAAACAATCGTCAATATTTTATTTTTTAATGTTTAGATATTTATTGACTTTCGTTCAATGTATTTTTCTCAAATTCTCAAACAATTCTCATATTCTCTAGTCTTGCATTGCCCTTTATTACATTATAAAATAAATCATACATAGTAGTTTAAAGTTTATGTATTCCCAAAACAAACATATTGTCGCTTACTTTTATCGTAACATTGTCAAACATCGTATAACAGTTTTAGGTAATCCGGAACATATTCTGCGTGCGTGGAATTTATCTCTTTAGGTGTTCCCTTCGAAAAATAAGAGATGCATAAAACGCAAATCTTATTCTTTTGAGAGAATCTAATAGTTGAGTTCTTTAAAATTCTAAACTCTCCTTTGTTTTGCTTTTTACCCCCAAATTGGCTAAATACATACAAAATCTTATATTGATATATTATCTATATCATTATATGCATAATATAATATGCGGTATCCATGCAAAAACTCGGATGTAGGAAACTTTGGTTAGGTGAGTTCCATTGGTAATCTGATCGGTCATACATGTGGCTCTGGTCTAGCTCAAAAATTGGATCCTTCCTACTCCTCTTCTCTTGCGACTACTACTATATAGTTATTTATATGTATCTCTTATTCGACTGCTGACGGACATGTGATAAGTTGGACTTGGACTGGATCATATGACCGATTTTTTACATAACTTACTGTTACTGTCCACTAAAAGCATCACAACTTAATTTAGATTGCATCAAAAATTACAAATCAATACGAATTCGAACAAGCATTCGTGTTTCGCTTTAAGTGATCACATCATCAAATCCATCGTATTCCATTTGTCAAAACCTAGGGTTTTACTTGCAAAACTAAATCCTGTCATTTACATACATTTTGTTCCAGCAACTTTCTCCGGAATCAATATTTCTAAAAATTAAGGAATCTGGACTTAAGGTGAGTTTTACAAGTTTTTAGTGGCTAAGAAAGTTGACAGTATTAAGAGCGTGTTTGAATCTATCTAATACTCAATTAGTCAAAAGTCACTTCAGAAAACGTGCATGCCTGAATTCATTTCTTGCGTTGCATTTTGTAGAACGCACCTATGTATATTATTGATTGCGTTCCCTTCGGGGCCTTGCACAAAGAAGCTTCGGTACGTGGGGGAGGTTGGGTGTCTGGGTACTCAATATCGGTAATGTTAAAAGTGGGACAAAGGGAGAGGGGGTGTAAAATTGGCATCTTTGCCGAACCTTCTTTGTGCAAGAACCCTTCACCTTACACAATTAGTTTTCGATTACATCAATCGATCTGCATGTATATCATGTATATTTCAGCTCTGACAATTTTTTTCAATGTCATATCAATGTGTGAGTTCTCTTGAGTTTTCTTTGAGTAAGGAATTAGGATTCCGAGGCATACCTACGATTCGTATTCGTATTAGAAAGAAAAGAATTGAAAAATTAGAATTTTGATGTGAGGATATAAATATTTGTATGGAAAACGGTTTTTTATCTTTTTCTGAAAAATCCATGTTCAAGATTGAATTCCTTGTAATCCGAATTAATTCGAACAAACGATCTTTTTAATTTTCATAGATGTTTTCTATAGTCGCTCTCTTCTGCTATACTGAACATGCAATTCATAGTGAAGAAATGAATCAGCAACAAAAATTAATCAAATTTGACTACTACTTGATAGTAATTGATTGATTAAGTATCTTGAATATTAAACACTAGGATTTCATGGATCAGAAGTGATGATGAAAGTATGTGACGAATGACGAACGAAGGACAAAAGCGAGCTTACAATAATGTATAATATAAATTATAAAGCTAAAAACTAGTTTTCATTTTTATTCATGACTTCACCATTTTCATTCTAAACAAGTTGAGTTATATAGCCAATTCATTTAAATTCTTTAACTAGGTTCGCCTATATGTAGATTTATTTATTAGCACTTGAGTACGCATCATCCATGCATATTTAAGTAGGCATCTAACTCCCAATTCTTTCCTGGTTTATTGTTCTCACAATAATAGGTACAAAAGCCCCATTATTCTATTACTCATGTGTTAAGACTAGAAGAACATGCGTTTGTTAAAATGTGTGATATTCTTAAAACACGCAATAATAAAGTTTATTCAATTCAATTCAAAAACCCTGTACACTGCATTACTGTGTACTATACGTCATTTATTTGCTTCGGACTATAGCCCATAAAGGACAAACACTGCGTCAAAATAATAAATATTATAATAACAAGAAAATCTAATCATCATGGCTATTTTAAACCCTTTCATCGCTCAATTAATTGACGACAACTTCTAGAAAATCTATTAGGCCTGCTTGAATTCATAAAATCTCAAGTGACATGTACTATAGGTATCACTAATCTGCATTCTCTGGTTCCTTGCCAATTATTCACGACCGCGACCTCATGAAATTAGATAATATGCGTAGTGGTCATTAGATTCTTGTTTGTTGTGAGAATTTCTTTGGCCTGCTCGGCTCTAGCTGAAGTTATGATGTAACATAAATAAGGTGTCTCAAATTCTAGACGCTTCTCTTCCCAGAAACGACATTTGTTTGATTGTGAACGAGTACTACAAGTTATCAATTGTTGGCCGTTCTTCAAACGATAATTACGACCGAAGCTTCGTGAAGGGACGAGTCAGAGCCAATTGTATGTCTTGTTTCCTTTTTGGGAGCATTTTTGAAGTTAGTAAATGAGTAAATCCATTTTCCAAAAACACAAAACCTTTATGGGACATGCACTACATTTTTTCTGTTGTTCATCATAGCAAATTTTAATGGAATGCAGGTGAAATGCATGATGTATGGCATTAAAAATAGAATAAGACACTTCAAATAAAATTAGATTCATTGATTGGTATGCTTGTCGTAATTTAACTTACACTTTCTGTAACACTCCGACTCCGAGCTATAGGGCATTATTTGCCAGCCGATGGCTGTATGCATATGTATTAGTTTTCGCTA
>JAHZNI010001536.1:0-10195 GCA_027744415.1 Seira ritae | reverse complement strand
ATAGGTGCACTACGAATTTTACATCCCTCTTGTAGAGATGTGCTGTTTTCAAGATGCTTTGAAAAGGACCAATGTTTCTTTAAAATGATGATTGTTACCACTGTAAAAACTAAGATTGACACTGTGAATGCTGCAGTCTACGATAAAAATAGTGTCTTATGGTGATATCTAAGATGTCGAATAAGTCTGTAGGGATGAGATGAACATGAAACTTGTACTATAGTATTTAGCGCTAATGATGATGTTTCTCTTTGTTGGCTTAACTTTGCAATTTTTATCTGGGCTGTCATGTAGGGAATTGGCAGGCAGAATGAAAAATGAATTAAATTTTTTTTGGAATGATATGAAAACCTTTATAATATGCACTAATAGTGCTTTGAGGCATATAATATAATCACAAATCATCATTAAGGCGTTGTTTCTATGTCTTTCCAATAAATGAATACCGAATATGTTTTATAGCAACCCAAGAACTCAAGATTCGCAATTTGACAAGGGTCAAAGAATTCTCGATAGGGGATAATGATTACACATTTATCTACTCTTTTTATGGAAAACTTATTTTATAAAGTTCAGTTATTTTAGTGCAGGAGTTGAAAAGTAGGTATTCAGGTTGAAACAGGCATGAATAAATGATATTGTGCGGAGAGGAACATAAATTTTTCCTATTTGTCAACTTCATCTCATCTCAAAAACAAAATTTATTTTGCAAACTTTTGCAAGAAAAAGTTGAAACCGTACAGGTACAGCACAGCATCTCGAAAATAAGAAGGATCGAATGAACGGTACTGTGCAAAATGACGACAACAGCAATTGTCAGCGGGAGAGGAACCAGAAACCCGAAATTTTGGTTTTTTATTGAGTGAGCACTACCAGATTTACTTTGTCTTACTTATCAAGAGAGGGAGGGAGACGAGCAGGCGTAACGTAGGTTCTATCTAATAATAATGAAGAGGGGAAGATATATCTAAGGTTCCTTAAAGATGGGAGATGTCTTCATGGTAAAAAAATAAAATCATTTCGCCATTTATTCTTTACTGTTCATGCTCAAATATACTCGGCTCAACTGCGTTCGTGTTCATGCATCCCTCTAGTTGAAATATTCTTAACATCTCGATATTTTTGTGTGAATCTGTCGCCTGCACAATCAATTTAGAAAATTTTTTATTTGTAAAACTATGGCATGTTTCGCATCCTCCCATTAATGCTTTAAACAAGTCTAGTCTAGTCTGTGACAATAAAAAACAAGAACTAGTGCAGTGCAATATCATTTTGAGAAATAATAACAATAAAAACGAGGAAAGTGCATTTGATATTCCTGATATCGAATATAATCGAATAAATACTATCAGCGACAAAGTCTAGTTATAATGTTATAATTGGTAACTAAATATGAGAATTTGAGACCTTGAAGCATTTTCTCCTTCTAGGATATCCTGTTAGCTCAGGGAATAAAACACTTTTTCCTTCGAAAAAGGGCCTATGAGACCGAGTCAATAAATAATGAGCAATTTTATAGTAATTGGCAGGCATACATATATGCGCAAAATAATGTTGAAGGGTTGCTATAAAATACTTTTTAGATTTTTTTCAGATGCATATTCAACCTCTTGAAAGTTTATTGTTTGGGTTTGCTAATTCCTGTCATTGGCTTCTCGAATGGGGTTTGTATGATAATATTAAACCGAAAGACAATGTGTGACAAGATATTTTCTATTTTTTTGACAAATCAAGGTGAATTCACACGCATAAGCTTACAAGAAGGCGCGAATGTACGCCTCCTGTTTGAAGGCTATTATGTATATTCCCCCTCATTGTTGTTTTATGACAAATGTCTCTGGCTCTCAAGCAATAATTATTGTTCGATTCGATATGGATGTTTTCTACAAATTATGAATGAACAATATGTAAGTATGAGAAAAGGATATATTCCCATGAAATTTGTTTAGAGGAATCATCTGCACAATGAACAAGAAAAATTTCGTATAGTATGCAGATTCATTTTAATTTGGATGACAAGACAAGGCACACATGCAACAAAAACAAGAGATTGAGGTTCTTTTAAACCTTCACCGATTTTACATGAAATCAAGGTTTCCTCTTTTAATCAACCGTATCAAGATTGAAATTTCAGAATGTCCCTGTGGTGCTGTCATAATAATAATCAGCTTTTGACACGTTGTGGAATCGATAATTTCCCAATGCATATTAGCGCTTTCAGTTACATTGATTACACCTTCTATGATTTATATGAGGATGGTGATGGTGGGTGATGCCTAAAAATGAATGTTNGATTACACCTTCTATGATTTATATGAGGATGGTGATGGTGGGTGATGCCTAAAAATGAATGTTTATGTCAATATTGACAAAGAAATTCTCATCGTATAAAACTTGAGACCTCATCTTGAGTTTGACCCACCACCACACGAAACATGTCAAATGTCAGTATTTCACGGGCACTGTGCTGCTTTGCTACAGCCTTTGCTTTCCTGTGTAGTTTGATAGGTTTTTTGGCAACATGCATAATGCATTAATGAAAGACTATACCAACACCAAAACAGTCGTACGTTACATGGTGGAATAAAAAAAATCACTTACATTTTTCCGTTGAAAAAAGTACAACTTTCTGCGAACTAGTACCCCCACTCAAAACAATAATTTTTTTCCGAGACAGGTTTTTAGTAACCGAAAGAGGATCGGTATAAAATAATGCAAAAATATTCACGGTGAACAGAAGCAACAACGCAAATGAAGTTGTAGAAGAAACAATTTTTAAAAGAATTTTTGCATAAGATGATGATACGATATACGAACTGAAAAACCAGAGCTGAACAAACAAGCTTGCGAACAAACTGCAAAAGTAGAAATGAACAAAGTTAGTTAAAGTAAGGGAGACCCAGAGCCTGAGGATTTGTAAATACGCGTACCTTTTTCTAGTGTCTGCAGTTTTTGCATTACAACAACCCTATAGCGTCTATGTGTATTTTATGTGTACTATAGTATTCTGTTGTTATCATCACTGCTTGTAATGGTAACAATCAAAAATGCATTTATGGTACGATGAATGTTGTAGTTAGACTTGAGGATATAATTTTTGTAAAGTTTCAAACGCTCATGTCTACTGCACAAGACTAGCTAAGTCTACGGCAAAGTGTTCGTGCTAGGCTTTGTTTAGCCGAGTGGATGTGCAGAACATTGTGCATTGCGGTGCGAAGACATGACTTTTGAGGAGAAGGAACTGCTATAGGAGCGCTAGGCTAGGCTAGGTACTACTATTAGTAAATCCCTTTTTCTTCACTCCTACAATAAGGCAAGAAACTAACTCTTTTGGCAACGTACGCTAATTTTTGAGGATTTTTAATGTTCACAACAGATAACAATTTTTTTACAAGTGAGTGAGGCATGCTTAACAAAATATTCTAACTGAACAGGGGTAAGAAAAAGATCAACAAACGGAGTGAATAAAAAAATCCGAGTTATTTTGTCATGTCCTTGATCGTGATTCTGTAGATGGTCATTTTTTACTGTCTGTCCATACATTTTTTTACATTGTTTCGAATCATGAGCAAGGTAACGTATCATTATAGGATGAGGGTGCAAAATTGCGAAATGTTTTTGTTTAGTGCCAATATTGACTAGAGCTACTATGAGCAGACCAGAGAGGAGAGAATACTATGAAATTTTATTTGCAAAAGAAAATTGAAATTGTACATAGAAGGAGTTTTTTGCATTCTAGAAGAAGACAAGCGCAACGTCTCGTAAAAATACTCGCAGTAAAATATTATAAGTATGGCAAAACGGGAACCGCAATTTCAAGAAAAAGAATTTTCTGAAGGATGGATGTGGTGTGGTTTTCGAGCTTTACTTTAGAAGATGCAAAAGGGGAAATGAATGATGATGGTAATGAAGATAATTTTCGAGTGAATAATGGAGAATGGAACCTTCTGATTTTCTTTGTTAAATAATCGATAAGGATTTGGCTGATTGTAAATTATGCAAGGAATACTTTTTCAGGGTTGGGACATGAACCAAAGTTATGCTCAATCTCAAATTGTAGTCAGTGTGGTTGGTATTGACGCAACCAAATTTTTAGAAAATTGCCCCAAAATATATTTCGATATGATCACGGATTCCTTTTGATATGAAAAAGTATCCGTCCTGATTATCGAAAATCCACCAGCGTACATACATTCAACGAATAGAAATGGATTTTTATATTTATTCGTTGGCCAATCCCACAAAATATTTTTAAGTCCATGAAATTCATTTGTACTTCCTATGATTTTATGAAGATGATGATGATCGGAGAAAAAGCTGTATAGGTTCTATAAAAATTGCGCTTTTGGGCAATATTTTTAAGGAAATTTTTTGAACGCCGGGAATTTTCCCTTTCTTCCCCTTAAACTAAAGTCGAATGCATTCATGCACTTCTGAAATGATAGTGAAGCAATGATAACTATTTTTTTAGAGGTTTAGCAATTCAGGTTTTCATTTGGAGTGCTAGTCTACGGTGATGTACTATTCTTCTGGTTTTTAAAATGGTTGCATAACTCACCAACACATCTTATGAAAATTTAGGGTTCGCTGGTTTTGCATAAATTTAAAAAGAGCAGCACTAAGCAATTATTATTACATTTTTTATTTAGAGCAAAGATGAAGGAATTGAGGGAGATTCTTTTTTTAAAGTTTCAAGTGAAATGAGACCGTTGCGTTCTTTGCTCGCTAGCTCAGGTTTCCTTCTTCCCTGAATTTGAAAAAATGGCTTGAATATTTCAAGTGGCCTTCTTCAATTTTGATACAGAACACACGACATTAGTAGTTAGTAAGACACATGAAGAGAATGTTTTGGTAGTGCAACCTTGCAAAATTAGAAGAAGCCCAGAAGCACTTATTTTCGTCTCATCATGAACAATGCAACTAAGAAAGACAGTTAAACCCAAAAAACTCCATTAACTTTTACCTTGAGCAGTCTATTTTTTACATTTTCAGCGTTCTTTACTTTGTATTGTATTGTCACGAACATTGTTTTGGAAGGAAATATAATCCATGTGGGCTGTAAATAGATACGCGTTCGATGGCGTAGGTACGTTAAGGTACTGCTGTGCTGTGTACTGCGTACCTTCGTTTGGAGAATTATCTGAGAGGAGGGAATGACAACTTTAAAATTTGTTTTGTACTTAACTGTAATTGCTCGAAATTCCGTAAAAGTTGGGCATTTTTCTGAAGGCTTAAACTTTGCAATTTTAAGTTATGAATCACGATGAATTGGCGATAATGACTTTAAATATGGACGAGTCATGGAGTTTTTAAGCCGAAAGCGTCGTGCAACTCGCTTTACGACTAAAAGAATTTTGAGGTATTATTTAGGATCTACTTAAAGCAAATAAATCTCTTCCGCCTTGTATATTCTTCATTTCACCTGTCGCTTACATGATCTTTTAAGATGTGACGTCAATTCCTCAATGCAAAGCTTAAAAATCGGGGATGTGGTAGTGATGACTTCAGAATGAATGAAAAATGCCTTCATTTACTATTCACAACTCTTCGTTCTTGTTTGCGAAGAGTGACAAAAACACGAGTTATTTGAATGGAACCGGTACATGAGAAAAAAAGTGTTCGCAGTGCAGCTTCATTTTTTTATCCTTCCTTTTTCATTCAAAAAAAGAACGGTGAAGAATTTATAGACGTTATTTGCCACGCCACACCAAGACTAACTAAATGTTTTCTAGAAGTAAATAGCACCTTCAAGCAGAGTATATTATAGAGCCGGCACCAACTTACTAATCTCCCTACAGGTTATTCATCAAAATGATCATTATTTTCGGGGCTGATCACAGCTATTTCATTGCTGAATGAATAACTGAAATCGGAAAGCCAACTTATGCTTTCTTCTTGAAGGAAGAAAATCGTAAAGATTGAATCGAAGGAAAATCAATGAATGTTACGGACTCTTGAGCTTGAATATAATACGTGAATTCATACCGCCTCAATGAAACTTTTGAAGAACGCTTTGCATTTTGTTACAGAGTGAGGTGGTCAGGAATGCTTTTGGCACGCACAGCATGAGATGAAGCGAACTGGATTTAGACTCAGGCCAATGAATATACTTTACACAATGCTTGAACAAATTTCTCGGTTTTTTGATACTCTTCCTCTAGTTTCTTATCGTAAGAAACCGAAAGAAAAAAGTTAGTTGTAATAATTTGCATCCAATTCACGTTTTTGAATGAGGAAATGAATGTGACAAAACTGTATTTGACTTTATTAAACTTGAAATCCATCTATTTAAGCTTCTGTGTAGAAAAATAAAATATGGGAAGCTACCGGGCATTACAGTGATCATACAAAATCTATTAAGTTCAAGATCATTAATCATATTTTAAAATGAACAAGGCCCCATCCATAATAACCTTTTGATAACGGCATCATGCGTGTGTAATGTGTGGAGGCGACTAAAACTCTTCTCAACTTACCTATGTATGTATGTATCTAAGTATGTTCAATATAACTTTGCGGTAGGTTGAAAAAGCTATGTAATTAATCACTGCTTAAATAACTGTCATAATCTTATTTTAGTCTGGTTTTAATTAAGCTGCATTGCACACTACCCAGCTTTTAATTAGTTATTCAGCTACTGTTTGCATGACTAGTTTATTGCAAAAGAAAAGAAATGTATATTTTGCATTAAAATGATGAATCACGTAACCAGATGGCAACTCATTTATAAACCTGGGTGACTGCACTCATTTAGCTCGGCTCGAGTATGGTATGTAGTATAACTGGTACAGTCCTTCGGATATGATATGACGACGATGATGATGATGGAATGATAAGAATGTTTCATAAACAGGTGCAAATCATCAACACTCACTCACTCATCATCATTATATTTTTTGCTCCAATCATCACCACTGCCTTTTGGCATGAAGAAGCTCGTAAACTTCCATGAACTTGAATCCTACCTGTCTAGCTGGCTGGGTAAATCACATTGTATTGTTAACTCAACGCCTTCGTCATTTTTTTCTTCAAATGCAACAGAAATGCCTCCTTCACAAATCTCAACATGCACCGTCTAGTTTTTGTCTAGAAGGGTGAATTTATGATGAAAATAAAGAAAAACATTTTGAAAAAAAAATCCTGTAAAATGCCTGTGAGCACTTCATAGAGCCTTTTGTAATGAAAAAATTAAAAACCGCTTTCATGCTTGACGCTACAAAGAAAATGCTCCCTCGTAGGGAGATGTATATTATTTCCTGATAGGGCACAACGCATGTGGTGTGGTCACTCCGAAAACAAGGGCAGATCCTGAGTACTTATGCAGTACAGTGTAAATAACAAAAAAGTCGTACCAATATGGTTATTATCAAAACTCAAACAACAAAACAACTTGCAAAATAAAACAGAGAACGTCAATAAATAGGTTTGATTCGGTTATCAGCGTGACTCGAAGCGCATCTCTTCCCTGGATTAGGTATGGGCAGTCAATTCAGGATATTATTGAGAAACGATGAAAACAATGATAATAAAAATCCGCATTTCTCCTCGTTTACTCATTACTGCATCACAATAAGACATGTAGGGAAAAAACCGGTGCGTACAAAAGGCACAGGCGAAAATACGCTGTAAAAACAGGAATCTATTAGGTATTCGAAAAAATAATCTGAAAATGATAAAACTCGTGCATGCAAGGGAAAAAACAACGCATAATAATAAAATGCAGTGCAATCAGAAGGGCATAACGTACCTAGAGTTTGCAACAGGCATCAGGCATCCTTGCTTTACCTGATTTTCATGCAGATGTTGATGATCGTGAGGAGGATGATGGCGATACCTAGCCGCGCCCCTTAATTATCTGGGCTGGTGTTGGGAGGATGTAAATGTTATAGCTTCAGAGCACAACCAACTTTGACTATGTCTCCGCTTTATATAAATAAATAGTCCTTATGAAATAGCTTGTGGAGTGGATAGTAGATACTTACATAGAATTGTGATGATGATGTTGATGAATTTCTCATCACAGAAGAAAAATGTGAAAACATGAATTCGCAGTAGAAATCGCAGTTCACACATTCTCATCATCATCCTATTATCCCCTTTCCCGTATTATTCCCTGAAACAATCAAACAAAGTAGGGTCTGAAGGAATCCCCCAAAGCGTAAAGGAAACGCGAAAATTGTGAAGGAACTTGTAAATACGAAGAAAACAAAGTGTGAATTTCTTACATCTAGCTGCAGTAAAATGCTATCGACCTAAAAACTAGCATGATTTGTTTTCAGGGCTTTACTGTTTGCTGATATGGGTTTGGTTTTTCAACATTATCTCGATATCGTCATCTGAAAACAGATCATCATCAGCTCATTACATACATAGGTACATACCTACCTGTACGCACCATTTTACTTCGCTATAAAAAGTCCGCGTAGCTTGTAGTGTGCAGTAAAAGTTCGAGTTATCATCATGATCATCTTCCACTGATTGAGAGAAAAGAGGTGTGGATTAGTATGCGTCATATAACGTTTCCCCAGTTTCTCGTCAACTGCGTAAAAAAACAAAGAGAATGCACGTGATACATGTGCAAAATTACCTGCTTCAACTCATTTGTTTTAGGGCCAATATAAATATGGCATGGGAAATGTGTAAAAAATAAGTTAGATTGAAAATCCTGAACAACCCCCCAAAGTGCCTAGAGCGTCATAAAATACCACGCATCTTCATTTATAATCACAAATACACTGAAATGCAAAAAAAAAACATATTTAAGGATAGTGTACATAAGCGACTCTGAATAATTCATTTTGATTTTGTTATAAGTATTTCTCATCTTCTGGTGGACACGATAGCAAGGACGGCACTGCATCGCACACCATGCATTGTACATACCGCTTCCTTTAAATATACACGTACCTACATAATGTACTGTACATCATCGCTGTTTTCAGTTCCTAAAATGGGATCTCACTTAATCAGCATGATCACGATGCGTAAAAATCTATTTATTGTTCCACTTTTTTGTTTCCTAAAAAGAGATGCGTAAAAAATATTTTAGCGTACTTAAAATCCCTTTAAAACATAAAGTATGTGCAATTTTGATGCTTTGCTCTGCAAAACAGTTTTCTCTTGCATATAGTGTGTTGTGGTTTGAATTTATGACAAAATTGAATTTGAATTCTAAACCGAAATTCGCTGCACGTATGGGTGTATCCGTTACGTTTTTCCGCTTTCGACATTTCAATCAATTCATTTAATATGCTTTGCAAACCTACAAAATGAAATTTAAGAAGCAGCTAGATACAATTTCGTGCAGTTTTTGAATATTTTTTCACCAAACGAAAGGACAAACCGAACATTTTTGAGTAAAATTAAGGCTTGCCGATTCCATTAAAAGTCTCTTGATTTTATGGTACATTTGCGGCAGAGAAAAATGGAGCCTTATCACTCTCATGCATTTGTTTAGAATTTACTCATAGAAGACGCAGGCGCAGGGTTCATGAAACTGATTACCTTCGTCAGAATAGCCTTTTCCGAATTGTTTTCCGATTTCTTCACGTTCATTGATTGTGCATCCTTTTCTAGTGGTGCAGGGTTGAGGCATCGTCGTTGCTGTAAATTGAAAAAGTTTAAACCGCTTTCACGCTGATCTCAATTGTGAGCCCTATCAAGCATACGCCCGTCTCAAATTCACTTCATTTAAAATATCGAGACAAAATTTTCATCTTTAGAGAGTAAGAGTCACTTAAAGGAGATGAATACATCCTACTTCTCTTTTCTTAAGAGAGCAAGAAAGGATACTGCCGTTTTCGGTATGTCAAAAAAAAGAAGCAATGAAAGGTCATAAGTTTGTAATTTGATTTTGATCGACCAATTTCATCAAAGTGATTATGGCGCAAGATTATTTCCAAAATTAATGAATTGATGATATGGACTTTCACTAATTTCGTTTCAAACGAATTTCAAAGGTTGTATTTTCATTTTACGAAAACCGCAACCCCAGTTGGACTCTTAGTACATGAATCTAAGTTCTGCAAAGAGTTAAATAAATTTAATGATGGTAATAAGAAAAATCTTTTCCACTATTTTTAAATCCTGACATAAAAGTAACACACGAGAGAAAGCTTTGATTTTACCCCACCCGACCTTTCATTTTCTATTAACTTAGTCGAAGCCCCTTGACTTTTCATGCAAATTAAATACA
>JAHZNI010001535.1:0-10572 GCA_027744415.1 Seira ritae | reverse complement strand
ACATAAATCTCGGTTTTCAAGCAATCAAAATATATAATTTTGCAAACAGCTCTTTGTTAGTTCCTTCACATTCTGTCATAGTTCTGAAAATAGAGAAATCGACTTTTCATTGGATAAAAATAGATTACTAATACCCTCTCGCCTTCCAATAAAACTTCTCATAAACTCCTCGAATACGTCTCGGCATCCTGCAAACTCACACACAAGCACGAATGCGCTGTACATTCTTCGTTCTTTCTAAACCTTCAAAAGAATTAGTTTCAGAGGAGTTCAGGACTTTGTTCCAGAAGTGCCCTGATCTTACACAAAAGGATCCCGAGTAACGAGAAATGACAAGGAGTTTTTAAAAAGAAACCTGTGAGGTACAGGACTTTGTCACGTGTGATTACGGCTTCCGTGTAAAAATCCGAGTCCTTTCTAAGCTGATCAAGTCTGGTCAAGCGTTCATCCTTAATACCCAAACAAACGATAAGATAAGGGATCTGCCTGCCTGTGTCTCATACTCATGTACACAACTTTCCTTCTTCCGAGTTTTATTCCCCATAAGCCATAAATATGCTTGTCACAATCCATAAGACGAAAATATGTGTCACATTCCAACATGAGTTTGGATCTCTACAAAAGAAAAGTAAGAAAGAACCAACCACAAAAATACGAATATATGTATTCCTACACTTTATCATAAAACAATCCTATTTGCTATGCTCGCAGTAGGTCTTATCTTATAGACGAAAGGCATTATTTCTACGCACAATGCTCTGCTCACACATCCAATCCCACCATAATAAAGAACAACAAGAAAACAGTTTCAGCCTTTCCTTGCCTCAACTATTTCTTCCCAGCGTATGGAAAAAGTCTAGTTGAGTGAAAGACTATTTAAGAAAAAAAAGTTGCTCATGTAGTGATAGTAGAAAGCGGACGAAAAAATGGAAACCAAGACCAACAGGCCACATTATTTCAAGGCCAGTGAACCATAAATCCCAGAGCTGACATGAACTAATACTGACAAAAAAATACTGCATTGTAGGATATAAAATGAGATCAAATGAATGTACAAATACGGATACGGATATCGACCAATTTTGCAAGAATGGAAGTTGTTGCAAAGAAAGGGTAAAGCTCGGAAAGATAGAGAGTGAAAGTTTTTCATCCTTACCTTCAAAGTTGCTTCAGTTTTAAGGAGCGTGGGTATTTTATGAGTAAACCACCACCAAAAGAATATTCCTATCTTCTTTTCTTAGTTAGTCAAGCAAGTAACTTAGGATATTAAGGGAACAGTAGAAAAGATCTCGAAAAGAGAAAAGCAGAAGAGTATCTCAGTGCACTTTAAAACTCTCGTTTGCTATATGCACCCTTTTAAGGTTAAATTGCAAGTCAAGTTATGGTTCGCTTAATTCTTTTCGATGTTATTGAATTTTTAGGTGACTGACTGCCTCCAATCTTACTAAGAGAAAGTTTCAAGGGGCTTTTCTTAATAGCAAAGTTTTAGTTAGCAGATTTTCGAAAGGAGAACAAGTACACCAGAAAATAAGTCTTAAACTGTTCTGTGGTTTTCGATCTGAGTTGTAAAGGCAATCGGAACAGCATACGAAAAAATTCATATCTAGAATCTAGAAACCTTTATTGTTGGTCCCTTGCATTAAAGAATCCGCTTAAGTGCAAAGAAATTCTTTTGACTTTGAAGGAGGAATGTTTGCTACTACGGTAAAGATGACTAAAGATTGAGGCTAGAATCTAACTAAGGTACCTTTGGGCAGAAGTTTAAAATTCTTCCATCATTCCATCGCTAATGACACTTAACAGAACTGGACATTTTCAAATCAAATCAAAAGTTTGTCGTTATTTAATCCATTTTCATATCACGTTTGAACATTGATGATCGTCAACCAAAAGCTCCGACTTCAAACTAGCGTGCTTATTACAATATGTTCGAGTCTGATGAGTTGAAGTCGGGGATTTTTGAGCTTTCATGTATGTACAGCATTAAAAAAAGACTTCCAGACAGTCTTAATTCGCAATCAATGCCAACTCGAAACGTGTAAGTTCAAATCAGAAGGAAATGCTTTACATCAACTCATCTCACGTTCCACCATTACATTACATTCAGCATTTTATGCATTAACGTCATAAAACGCACAGGTTTCCCCTCCAATAATGACTTTATTGTTTTGAAAGAATGTACGTAGTGCAATCAATGGTAGATAAATTCAACAAAAACAAATGAAAGATAAACTCCGAAAATCAGATACAAACTCGTCTGTGCGGAAAATTCATTTAACTTTCATGCGATTGCTGGATATCATGGTGGTGGATACCATAATGTAAGCAGAGTTGAAAAACTACAAACTATTTATTGAAACGTACAAAATAAAATGGTTCTCGTGAATTCCAAATCTAAACTGTTTGAGTGAAAGTTTTATTTCCATTTATACTGTTTTTATTGGTTTCCAGTTTCTCGAGAACATTCCAGTATTTATAAACATATGGGAATCAAAGCGGTTTTATTTACCGTCTTTATTTATCTTGCAGTTTGTGTTCGGTATTTCCTATTTTCATACAAATATAATGGTATTGTTCTCCCTGCTGGGTATTCCGAACAGTCTTTTGATATATTATGTCATGTCTGTCATGTTTTTATTAACTGAGATGATTTTTTTCCTTCTAGGAAATTGGAATCAAAGATGCGGGAATAGAAATAGAGTCTGGAATTGTAACTGACACACAACCATGTAGTGTAGTAACATAATAATAATATCTAGGAGTGGAATACGACTAGTACATTCGAAGCAAAAAATGAAAACCGAGCTCGCGCTGGAATGATGTAGAGAGGAATGCATGGATATTGAAGAATGGTAATTTGATGCATATATCAGTGTAAACAAAGTAAGTCTGTTTCGCAGTAGACAAGAGATGATTTAATCATAAGCAAATATCTCCAAATGGAGAATTTCATTTTACGAGTGTTGGACTGGAATACAATAACATTATTACGTAGCACTAGCAGTGCAGAGGAGTAACTCGCTTCAGGGTCGAATAGAAATGGGAAATCTCACGAAGCTCCGGGAAACGGGAGCACATCTTCCAATTTTTGTATCATCGTATTCGATTGAATAATAGTGTGAACAACAGCATTTAGCTGACGTCTTAGCAAAGTGGATTGAGAGCAGAGCAGTGAGACTTCTTCTATTTCGTGGAAGGCTTAACCCAAGTTCTACAGCTCCACTACCACCACCGACTTGAATGTCTAATTCTAAAATAAGTAAATTGGTGGAAAGTGAGGTGAATCGACATTCATTCGATATTAAATCTCGGGAATGGAAAATTGAACGGAAATTTACTTATCTGAAGGGCATGACCTCCCTCTATCTTTGCCCGAATCCCCTACTTTCCTGTTCGACTTCTCTGGAATCGAAGAAGGGGATGAAAAAGATAAGTATTTCCAGTGAAAGAGAATCCTATCTCCTCCGATCTTGTTTCAATCCTTGTTTGGTTGTAATAATGATCCTCGTGAGATCCGTAATGCCTAACCCATCTTTTGTCAGCATGTGCGAACTATTTTGTAACCTTTTCATTGGAAGTTAGTTATAATGATATTCAGGTTTGATATTCTCTATATAATAACAACGCTTTCCTTAAGCATACAAAAATGCTCATATGTAATTCAAGATTGAGCTTGAGGTGCCACTTTATAATGGCAACATAGCAAGAACTGATTTTCCCCTTCATCTCATCTCTATGCCGGAAACTACATAAGAAAACGAAATCTAAAATCTCCTGCGCGAAGCTCCAAAAATATCTGAAGAAAATCTTTTCAGGATTTCACTCGACGAGAAAATGGGGCCAGGCAGGGTACCCGAAACGACTGTGTCTGATCTGGTCACTATTAGCTATACTCGTAAACAATAATAAAAAAACTCTTCATTGCCTACCAGAGGCTACTGCTGACTAGATATACACGAAGCATAAAAGAATCTAAAAGAGTATGTAGCGCTAGACAGACGGAGTGAACAAATGTGGAACTGAATGGCAAATAAGATAAAGGTTGCAGGAACGAGTAGAACTGTTTCATTTATCTCCTTTGAAAAGCTATTTTAAGGGAATCCATCCTTCTTAAGTTTCGGCTCAGGACTTTGCCTCGAGTTTTAGAAAAGTCCCGTGATTTTTATAATTTCCTTCAAAAACCAACCTACTCCTTCCCTTGCTCCTGGTGAAAGTCCAAGGTGAAAGAATGGGATTAGTTTGTAAGCATTATTATGACCAGACAAAAGCATATATTGCGAAGGTGGAAAGGAACCACAAGAACTGATTGTGAAATGCTATGTAAAGAGCAACACAGCCGGACGAAGCAGACTGTCTAGATTTGATGTGTCTGTTTTCCATTTCTACGCCTACTCTGGAGGCTTTTCCTCGTCTGGAAGTTAATTCTGCATGCCATGGCGAAAACAAAAACGCTGCAAAAGATTTCCCCTTTGAGATTGCGAAATAGCCTTTGAGAGAGGATTGCAACACAAAATCCTTCCTTTATTCAACAAAGTTAAAGATTCTTTGAAGAAAGCGAAATTCTGTAAATGAATAAGCCTTATTTCCGGCATTTCTTGAATCTACTTGAGCCACGAATACACTACAATGCTATGCATCCAGTTCCATTTTTGTACATGCATATTAGCCCATCAATAAATAATATACTACTTAATAAGCTCATAGTGGCAAAACATACACAATAAATTTATAAATGTTCCGGAATTTATGATTTACGTCATAATAACGTGGTTTTTGTATTAAGAGTTTGCTTTGTACTTTTTAAAGAAAGCTGTGAAATAATGAGGGATAAAGGAGACCTTCAAGGCGTCCTAAAACTGAAATGAAAGGAAATCTCAATCTCTCTACTTAAGCCTTTTGGTCCAACTCCAAGCCCAAACTTTTCATCTTTGCAGACAAACAATAAAGCTAGTTGGTTTTTGGTATAGCCATAATCAAAATCATGCTTGTATTTATCACGAGATTTGGATTTACGTCACTCGTCCATTACTTCAATGCGGATGCCAACAACCTCCACAGACGAAAATAGATTAAAAATAATTATTATTTATGATTTTGTTGATCACAGGAGTCGTAGTAAAGAGAAGCGCGTTGGCAGCTTCCATAATTGAGCTACTGCCGGATTCTCCGGAATAATATGCAACTTATTCATTTGCTTACCGTAAAATCAATTTCTGCTTTCTAGCCTGCCAGCCACCCTGCCAGACATAAAAGAATTTTATTTGTTACCAGTTCACTGTTCACCTTATTACAGATTACAGCAAAATACAAATAAAATACAAATGCATAATTCAACGTATGAAAACTATATAAAACATCGATGAAACGAAAACGAATCGAATATGGTTTAATGTTATTTCTTCATCGTGTAGTAGTATTGTGTGTTTAACACAACAACACGTTTTTCCTGTTTACTTCAATCTATCAAGGAATCACTGAAGCGACTGAATATTTTCTATTTGATCTTCTCTGCATGATTTCCAAGAAGTATTACTACTTCCGTTCAGCTGCTTGTTCGCGGAAAAGAGAGATTTCACAAATGTACATATTATTGCTTCAGATTAAGTAGTAGTTGAAGTCGGATAATATATCTCGTGTATTTAGTATTTATGTAATCTAATGGATTTGGTTCCAGACGGTTCCAGACAGAAAAATTCTAATCCAGGAAAAAATCCTACTTTCTAACGGAATCCTTAAATATTTTGCGCAGTGTGAACGTGAAGCATGTTGTAAATGTTTTCGTAAATGGGGAGAGAGTATAGTTCATTAAAATTTTAAAATATTGAATTTGTTTTCCAGGAAAAGTATGAACGTCAATCCAATGAAACGATACAAACTTCAGCATGACTCAGTCTACTTCTGCGATAGCAAGCTGTATTTGTATTTATTTACTATTTACAATAATTCATTTGCTTACATTCCTTGAAAGCTTTTGATCATAAAAGTGTACACACTTTCAGACAGCATCAATCAACTAATTTCGCTGGCATTCATCATTATTTTGACTGTTGCAAGTTGCTATTACAGAAAGCGGTGGATACGAGCCCATTAGAAATCTGATTTTAAGTCGAAGGCCCGTCAGGACCATATATGTATTACATGCATGCTATGGTTATATGTTTGAATTTAAGAAAACATCATTTTAACCATTTATATTGAAGTTTTCTTTATTCCCATTTCAGTTTCCCTTGACTGAGTGCAATCCATCTATTCATCTGTAATGGTAAGGGAAAGTGTGCTAGTAGAGGGAACGCGAGTGAAATGAAATGAGCGAGACTGGGGCAGTCAAAGCGAAGGAAATAAGCTGAACGCTTGAATAAATTGAGCTTTTCCCCATTTTTTGCGTCATTAAATCATGCCCATTCTGGTTTCCTCTTTTTTTACGTTTCCCTCTATTCGCTCATTTCGCTCATCCCCTTTTCCCATTTACTCGCAAATCTCTCGTTGTCGATGGAAAATGCATTGCAAATTGCATGCACTCCAACGAGGAGGGAACGGTAACGTACACAGGAGAAATAAGAGAGGCTCGGGATGGATACTATCACAAAAGTACAATGAATGAGCAAGTGAATATATTTAGACATCACTTCACTACTTTCCTCTTGGTCTTAAACAATATGGAAGTGAAGAGCTCAACTTTCATTTTAGAATCCAATTTTGCGAACGGGTTTTTGTTTGCTTTTTTATGTATGCTACGTGAACGCTGGAGCAGTGACGACGATGATGATGGTTATGGTGATAGTGGTACAGAAGCAAGGAAGGAGAATGGGAAGTCCCTAATGGGGTACATGACTTTGTTGAGAGAAAGTGAGTGAGACACGGGCTCGCTCTGACTTGATGCATTGCTGTCACTTGGGTTTCCCTATAGCACATCGTATGGAGATGAGACAGAAACTGAAATAAATTGTACGTGAACGAATGTAACGAGAAAAAATAAGGCACATGATCCCCATGAATCTACATTTGCATTCGTAATGGAACATTCATAACAATAACAGCATGAGTGAATGGACACTTGTAAAAAAATCATTCATGCACCGGGTTCTAAAATCTTGAACGTTTTCCCTTCATGTCTTTGTAAATAAATAACGTGTTTGCTAAAATATAAGGAAAACAAGCCATAAAAATTAAGTACGCTTACATGAGCTAAAGCTGGCGCGGCACTGGAGCCGAGGGTGTATTTTCGACGTGATTTAATGATGATGCAAATTTGAAGGTACGGAAAATTCTCCGTAAATATTAGGCATACGACGGTGAGCGGAAAAAATGTTTCGAATGAATGGGGAAGGAAACGACGAGGCACAAATGAGACATCTTTATAGCACATAAAAAACAAAGTCTTTTATTTTTGCATCATTACAAGCCTAATGCAGCTTTCAGTTGTGAAATCAAAGGGGTTTAAAAATATAACATGAAGCTTGAACAGTCTATGGATAAGCATTTCTAATGAAGCACCCTTTATGGATGTACATTACTACACACATGCATTGCATGTCATTAAGTCTCCATTGGAAATTTTTGTAATCGTCCTTACTGCGTCATCCCAACTAACAACTATAACATTATTGTGAAAACCTCACGCTGAAATAGTCACGCCGAGTAGAAATATTTCAGTATAGGTAGTTGAAAAGATTTACGATCAAAAGTTTTTCCCATGCAAAAGATATGTGAACAATCCAAAAACTTTTTTTCTGAACTCGGCAGTTTTTTTGTGAATTGTAAAAATTGTGCCAAGACAACTTTCCCCATAAGCCAATGAAAAATAAAAAATCTTTTGTTCAAGTTGACTGGATTTTTATTAAAATATATACTTGTTTGGCCAATTTGTAGAATTGCGAGAATATGTTTGAATGGACAAGCAAACAAACCAAATGTGTGCAAATCACAAACTTGAAGTTTATTAGAGATTTGCTAGAAAATTTTGTGACGTCCTTGAATATGAAAGAAGAAAGTTTGAGAGCGACTGGGGTTTACAGTTTACGCTCAGTCCCTATACAATAAATATGTAACAAGTGAAATTCAAGCACAGATTTGTAAATATTAATAGCACCATGCGCAAAAATATGAGAACTCATTTAAAGTTTAATAAAGAAGCCTTCCATTGTCAAACGACTAACTGACTTCATTTTACACTTTTACTTAATGGTGGTATAGGAATTATTTATGATTCTAAGAATCTCAGGGCGTGTAGATGTTTGCCGAAAGTGATTACTTGTTACTATGCATACGCTGTACAGTAAGTTGGAAGGATGAAAGTTCATGCTTTTTAAGATTTCATAAAACTTGCTAATTAAGGGAATAAACAACTCAATTTTGTCGTGATTTTTTGGAGAAAACTGCGTATGCTAAGAAGTGTGCATTGATGGTATTGTGAAATATACCATAATTTTATGGGAATTTTATTACTGAGTAAAAAAGTAATAATTGCAAAACTGCGAAAAAGTTTTTAAGTGCCTATCTCTCAACCTTGCCCACATTCAGACCACAAATTTTTTTCCACTTCCTTCCTTATTATGTTCTTTTAAACTGCTTGACTTGCTTTCCATATTTTTTCACTTTCAAAAAACGCTTACGAAATTCCCTCAGGATTCACTTGTTCTCCCAACCGTAAATACTGAAGAAGTGCTTCTATTAAAAATTGTCGTTTGCGATCCAATTTGAAAATTTTAAAAGCTCTCTTCCAAGGTACATTTTAGATGGAAAACTGTGAGGAAACAACAATTACGAACAGCGACCTCGGTTTTAAAAGGGAGCACTTAATGGATACCTTACGCCTTTGCATCGCCTTAATGATAAGCATTGCTTTTAGGTTTGTTTATCCATTTTTAGTTACTGCTTAATCTTCGTAGAAATTATCTCACCCGTTAATAAAATTTCCATGAATATCATTCGTTTCCCATCATCAATTTTTCAAGTTTTACTGTTTACGAAAAAAGTGAAAGCACCCATAAATATTTTATGACTGATGGTGTTCTCGTCAGTTGTTGTCGTTGTTAGGATTTTGAAATCACCTCTCCAGCAAAAAAGTATATGATGTGCATAAAGTATTTTTTCATGCACCCCGCCCTGTATTATGTCCTTTTTTAATGACACAAATGAAACCCTTAGCTGTAGGTTAGGATGTCATAAAAATTGAAAAGTCAGGATGTTAACTGAAGCGGATGAGCGATTGTTTACTTGCTTAAAGTTGTTTCTTTTTCTAGAAGAACCACTAAAATATGTAAATTAGGAGGTTAGGTATATTGAAGCGCTATAAAAATGAAGCTGTGGCTGCAATATTGCAGTATATTTATAGGAGAATACCTAGTCGTTAGCTAGTTAGCTAAGACAACCCATTCGGGAAGGTCACTTTGGATTGAATAGTTTATAGTGCAAAGTCTCCTTGGGAGAACTTTATTGCGCAATAATTCATGTTTCGTAGTGCTTATTAAATCTTTACAAAGCTGTCTTCCGTTTCTTTATGACATCCGAAGTAATCATCGCTCCTTTTATGCTTTTTTTATTATGTCTCATGGTGGTCGGCTAAGAAAACCTCAAACGCTTTTTTTGTGAGTCATGCCTGGATCCTAACAAACTCATGCTAGATAGCAGGAGTTTTAAAATTGGTAATAGAGAGAGATTATGGCTTTTAGGCTTAAGATATACTTAAGATAAGATGAAATGCTGTGGAGTATATTGCTAATAAAGTCAAGTCAAGAATTAAAACTGTTATAATGCGTCTATTTATTAATCGTGATCCATCCCAAAGTTCTACTATGTTGCATTTAGATTTAGACATCAGAGCCTACATACTACATCATACGTGGGGCTTTAGAGTAAAAACTTTCAACTGTGTGATAGTGTGGCTCAGCTTTGAATTCAAATATGAATTCAGATCAGGTCAAACATGTACAAATCCAATCTAAAATTTCCATTAGAAGCTGTCGTCTCAATAGTATTACTTCCTGCTGTTCGATCTTTTTTTTAGATTCAGATGACTTGTGGCCCGAGTCTCTTGGTCTCTAAATTATATGAGTAAGTGAAAACTAATTCCGATTCAAGCTGGAATCTAGGATTGGTGATTTCCAAGGAAACGGGATTCGAGTTGAGTGACATATCTAACATCTATCCATTTATCATTTGTCAATTTGTCATTGTATTTCACTTGGTCTTGTTCTAAACTTTTGCATACTATTTACCCCAGAGCGGAAAATATATTCAAGCTGCTTAAGAATCAATTGGATTTTGACGTGATATTATAATTGAACTGTCAAGTCCCGTTGCAAAATGGAAACGTTTGGCCACATCCACGAAAGCACTATACATACAATGCAATATCGTATTGACATGAGATTTAGTGGAATTGTAGCCCGCATGCATGATTCCGTTGAATTAGACCATAGCCGGACTTACACTTGATATTATGGTTCCACCATCCCACAGAAGCTTTCCTTCCTGAGTTGACTATTGTAAGAAAACCAGCCATGTTGAGAATTTTTATGGAAATAAATGAATGGGGGTGAAATGAAGTTGCATCTTACGAAGTCAAAAATA
>JAHZNI010001534.1:0-12920 GCA_027744415.1 Seira ritae | reverse complement strand
TAGCGAGGCTTCACTTTCCGATCCGGAAGGTAGCAGATGATAAAGCAAGCACTGGAATATTAATTCAAAAATATATGTAACTTTTATCTCAATCATCCAAAACGCTTTCATTACGTCGTAGTATGATGATGAAGTTAACAGGAGAGCCAACAACCGGATTCATACATATCATTTGCCTTCAGAAACGAGAGTGTTTGTCGTTCTTTTAGGTTAAGTACCCGAGGCACGTGTGTTTTGTATGCATAAAGCGTGAACGTTGAAAGTAAGGTAGATACTGAGGAAATTACAGGGGTACTCCAAAAGTCAAATCTTTGAAAGAAATCAGTACTAATAGAGTACCCCAGAGTCCAAATCTAGGTTTTTGCTAACGGACAGATTTCAAAAATTCATCTAAGCTTCACTGTAGCAGGAGCATAAAAAGGCCCTATTGTTGAACTGATGTGAATGCTAAAGTTGTGATCAACTGTCCTATAGACGTGTATTGTGGACATTTTTCCTCATATTTCAACTCATGAAACCCCAGAAGTGACTTTCGAAGCACACACGTTAAATTTTTTGTTCGTTTTTCATTCGTGCAAATTGTTTTGTATGTATTTTCATACGCTTACATAGATGGACAACTTGGACTCTTGGAGGTAGCACAATGGTTTAAATATTTCAAGATCTGCTCCGTACATCTTTTTCATCGTTTTCTCGTTACAAGTTATTTCCTTCTTTTATGGAAATTTGACGGCCTGGAGCAAAAGGTTACATTACATGGCTCGAAATCTCAGAGGTACATCATGCATCGGCATTCAAGCTAATAGAAAAATATTTTCATTCGTACATATAATATGTATTTCCCCTGTTCATTGGAATGTAATCTTAAAAAATAACGTAATACATCAGAGCCCACGGTCTTTCACGTTGAGTGTCTGAAACAATTTCATGTAATTTTATTACTAAAATTGCCTAGTCTGGGCCAACACAAGAAACAAGACTTTACTGTTCACTTGAATCTTTCTTGACGTTCTAGAACCTGGCCGGGTCGTAGAAGATGGAACAACTTTTTCCTCTTTCATGGCATGGAATGAATGGATAATACATCAGGTTTTCCATGGTTGGTTAAACAGTTTGCTTTCCTTCCCATCCCCCTGTACTTCTTTTTCTCAGCCTATCATCCGAAAAGAGAACATGCTGTTATTCCATTCTCTTCTTAATTCTCCCAAGAGATTTTTTCCTCTTTGAACCCAGTCAATTCTCTTCTCTGTCTTGCCCATTTTTCCAATTTTATGTGGAACGTTAGGTTACTATTGTATTTGTATGGTTCTATTCATTCATTTGATTTTCCAAAAATAGTAAGTACCCACGATAACTTTTCAACCGGAAATAAGAAAGGCCTGAAGCAACCCTGTTTTGTCAAGCTTCATTTCTTCCCAGCTTCCTTTAGATTTAAACAAATCAAGATTTTTGACACACGCTGTGCGTGGCAATTTTTCCATCGAATTTCATGTCACTCAAGAAAAAATTCGTATGAGCCACCACTACCACGACCACCTACTGCTTGCGGGTTGCGCCATCCGTTCACTTCTCTGGCATCGTGTGAGTCAAGCCAATGCAAAGTGTGCCTGGCGTAATCGAATTGGATTCATGGAAAGTCGTGATATTTTCCACAAGATCATAAATCAATTTCTCCAGGGATTTATCGTAATATTGTGTTGTGACAAGGTTGACGTTCTAAAAAACCTATGGATTCGTCATGAAATTGCCCATTCCGTTATCGAATGAAAGAGGAAGAAGAAATTTATACGTCTCCAGAGAAGTCCCTCAATAAGTTTCTCGGGTTCAAAAAACAAAAGGGAAAAATGGGAGTTGTTCAGTTGCGTGCTAACGAGCATTTCTTTTCTGAAGATTATGGAAAGTTCGATTTTTCATTTAAGATATTTTTGGATGAGCCTATGTAATGCTCTCTCAGACAAAGCCTGAAACAACAGCTTGAGTCATGAAAGTGACCATTACATAAATGTTAAAAAAGCACTATTCATTACTCCAGTACATCGTCAGTCCTAGTCTACGTCAAGTGCCTATTCCGCCAAAGAAGAGCGGAGGAAATTTCTTTCTCGCAATAACAATAACATGAAGCCTAAATTTAGCCTATCGTCCAGTCCCTCATGCCCCATACTAACGTTGTACACAAATATGTATATCTTATCAATATAGGTAGACATCTTGTAAGCTTAGCGCAAGTACATTTTAAGGCTGACGCCGCCGACCTTTCAACAAGCTCTGGACTGGAGCAGGTTTCACCCAAGTTCTTTCACTCTGAGGAATTTCTCTCCTGCTCTGTAGCAAGTAAAAAATGTTTCCACGTACTGTGTATCTGGTAATATAAGATATAACATCCGAACGTGACATGTCGTAATGAAGGCAAGATATTTTTCCAATCTTTTTCAGAAAAAAATCAAGCCATTCTCGTTCTTCTTCAATCATGTTATACCGTGCATGCTTAGGGGTAGTTACATCACTACTACTCCTTCGTTTCACGAGTTTTCATCAGCCATTGCTTCCTTTTAATCACGCGATCCCCTATAAATAGCCCGCCGCGTCGTTTCTTAGTAGGATTCCTCAACAACTTATGAAATTTTCCTTTGATATCAGTGTCTAATCTAACGGATGTGACGTTTATTTTGATTACAATGTGCTTGTTTTACAAGCCAAATGAATATAAATTCTATTTTTGTCAATGACATTTATAGGCAGGTATGGCCTAAATACATCGAATCATTAGATTTTATCGAATGAATGCTAATTTCAAAACAAACTGCAGTACGATTTCCTTCGAAGGCAGTTTTTAACCAGTATTAGCTAAAAAAAAGTAATAAAAAATAAATGAGTTTGTCCCAGAATTTTCTTATGCAAACAAAACTAAAAGACGGAAAGTTGTTTTGCTGGCCCACTAAACAGAAAATGAAACAAAATGAATGAATATTTCACAAGGCAATGGTAAGCTCTTGACTAAGTACCAAGTTAGTTTGGTTTGTTTGTGAATTCAATTCAGCATTCAATTTCGTGCAGAAAGGGATTCCACTAGGAACTCAAGAGGATTCTCCTCAACTACAGTCTTTGTGATTTAAATAAGATCCTTATTATCATTAGGGTAAACAATAAATCAAATCAACTTGTATTAGTTTTTCTGGGGAATGAGAAAACTCTTTTTCAAACAGGAAAGTGGAAGACCTTATGTTTTCTTTTAGTTTTTGTGGGACCCAAATTGTTGGAATCTAAAACTTTTTACTAAAGCTAAAATGCCCTTCCTCAAGTAGAATGAAGGGTGAAAGTAGTCAAACGACGGAAATGCTAAAGTATTTTTTCTTTCAAGATTTTGGTGATACAAGACACATCCATTAGACTACCAGATTAGGCCGAGGCTGAAACCTAAAAAAAGTGAAAGATCATAAATCACGCCTGTACGAATGGCGGCATTCATTTGCCGTAAACATGGGAAAGTCACTGCGGTATCGTGTGCTCGCTTCTTCTAACTTCATGATGGCATGAGAAGCTGCGTTTTTATTCCGTTTTCCGATTTGATCATTACGAACGTAAAAGTAGACTTGATGCTTTCTTTTTGTAAGTCAGTCCAAGTACTTTTTTCTGTTAGGTTGAATTTGTCGATCAACTAGAAAATGTATTATGCATCTTTTCTCATCATCTTATTATATACCTACATAACTTGATTACTTATCCATATATTACGAGAGACTTGAGAAACTTCTTAATTCTTCCCCCTTCCTGACTTAAGACTTTCGACAGGAAAAAGGGGTTTCATGTAAATCACGAATTTTTTATTCCATGTAAATGAGCACAAACATGGACGAGGAAGAAGAGTTTGGTGATACCATCTCCATCTCATTTAAATTTTAGCAGATGAAACAAGAAAGTATTATAAGCGCTGCATTAAAGTGAGTACTTTTATATAAGTACCTACGTAGGTATGCAAAGTTACTTCTCCGTCTTCATCCATAAAATATGATGACTACAGTATAGGAAGAATAGATATTCAAATCTAAGGACGTCTCAATTTTTTGTCTGCGTTCTTAGATCATCATATTCATCATTGTATTAAAAAAACTACACTTTGTTACAATCGTTAGGTACGTCCATTATAATGTAACCACTTATTTTTTACCTTCTCTTAAAATATACAGAATATTACACCAAATATGTGCAAGCGTTCCACATTAATGTACCATGAAATTAAACTGACTAAATTATCCAAGATAGATAGAAATGTACGTGCAGACTAGTGAAAGCTCGATTTGTTCATATTTTGTAGCGAAAGTTTCCTAAAAAGACAAAAGGCAATTCTGGTACAGTTCCCGTTTGATGCAAATGAAATGAGCCTCACAATTTCAACTCATATTAGCACGTAACTGGAGAAGCCTTGAAAAAGTTAAATTATGGCTCACTTAAGCAGTAAAATTAGCATTTTAATGTTGGGGCAATCTGAAACGTGACAAAGTTTCAAGTAGGAGCTTTGCTTGGCTTTGTTGGCAAAGACAATACATACATAGAATAGATTGGATCTTTTTGGCCCACTTACTTTTGCTTTAACAATGATACGATAACTTACCTATACTTTAAGTTCCAGTTCTCCCTAATCGTCCTTATACTTCCATCAACTACAGCGTAGAGCTTCGTCGTGTTGTCATAAAATCGACACTGAACGCGCTGAGTTGTCTTGGTCCTTGTCGCGCCAATTATTCGGATATGACTGTAGAAAGAGAAGAGTAATAAATTATGTGATTAAATTTAAATGATCAAGTAAATGTGAGTAATTTGCATGACACATTGAACCCAAATGAAAAAGTCGTTATGATGTGATGAGATGCAATAAAAATGTAATTGATGGCGAGAGAAAAAGATGATCGTTCATTAAGGAGGAAGTGTGGAGTAAATTGAAGGTAAATAGTTTTTGTCTGGAAGAAAGCCGGTATTTTAATTTCCCTAATTTCTCGAGAGAACCTCAGGATGTTGGAGGACCTATTTCTGAATCCTTACGTAATTTCATCTTGCCCACAGCATCGAGCCTTTCCTTTTGTGCATTATTATCTAAAGTTCCAATAAGGTACAAAAATAATACAAAAGTTTTTGTTACAACCACCTCCAACATCTTGAGCTAAACATTTCCGTGAAGGAGGGAATATAGTCATCAACAAACAATAGAAAACATCTGTTTCCAAAGGGGGTCGCACACCGTTAATCATAAAAGCGATATTAATGCAAGTTATTCCTACAAACTTTTTCTCTTCGTGCAATGAAAGCCAGAAAAAATGCACGCCATTTTATTAAGACTTTTCTCCCATCGACCACTATTTACGGAAGCTTAAAATTATGGAAGCAACGGGGAGGTGAGTGATAAACAGGACTGGGAAAAGAAACGAAGTGATGTCGGAAATTAATTTTGAAAAAGACAAATGGCTTCCATGCGACTTGCGCGACACGAGAACAGCATACTAAACCATCAGGTAACACATACTTTTTCATTTCAGTTTCAGTACGGAAGCAAAGAAAAAACTATTATGCCTGCGTAAGTAGATAGATGAGAAATACCTACACAGCGTTGTATTACATTAGCATGTAATTCCAGTCCGGCATAAGGTTAAATAGAAAACGTGAAAGAAACAAAAACTAGGCTCTCCCTATCCCTATGCACGGGAAACTGTTTGTGTCTGGATAGGATAGGCCATGGGTCTCCAAAACTGTAGACTTTTTTCATTGAAAAGCTAAATAAAGCCTAAAACCTCCAGCACCTTTTTGCTTAATAACAGAAAGAATGCTTCTTTCGATAATGGTCCCACTTAACTCATTGATGCTGAATGTCAACCTATTTTGGTATTGTTGTTTGTACATAGTACATACAATAGCCAGCCATAAGACACATTGCCATTATTGCACTCCATTCTTTCTCAAAATGGCATCATATCTAGTGATAATGACTGCTGGCTAGAATTTCGTATTACATTTTGCTACAAGCAGATATTATGGAAAGAGTTTCAGTTGGAGTAAACCAGGAATAGAGAAAAAAGGACGCAATGCGACTATCGCATTTTCCTTTGATAATGCCGTTTTATAGTGAATGTTCCTGTTCAGCTTTTCTTCATCACTGATTTTCATTGCTAGAATCGGTGAAAGTAAGGAGAAAGCTGAATGAAAATGGTTTAGTTCTCGCACAAGGGAAATTATTATTGCACACGAGGTGGAGGCAACAAACTGCTTATTTGAAGCTTTCTATACATTCACCCAAACAAATATAGGTGAACCTAACATTATGAAGCATAGAACTACCGAACTACTACTTACGGACCTGATGGCTTTACCTAATGAAATGAAACGAACGAAACAAAACACATTTTTTTGAGAAACGAGCTTTCACTAGCAAAGAGATATAGAAAAAGCTGCTGGTATATTGTACTTACTCAAATACAGTGTTGTAGTAGGCCGAATACACAAAAAACTTCTCTTTTGTGCCCACAACCTTTTGCCAGTCAGGTTGAATGGGATGAAGGTTCCTCAGGGTGGATGATGATGATGACGACGACGAAGATGAGGATGATGCGGCAACTGAACCTGCCATTGATGTGCTTTTCATGCTACTAATATTACTATTAAGATTGTTGTTGTTCTTTCCCTTGGAATTGTCGATAGAGTTGTGCTTATCGTTGTCATCGCTCGGGCCAATACTATTACTGAGGAAGTGAGCACTACTACTGCTCCTTCTTGAGCCACTATTTTTACTGCTAATATTAGCACTTCGATGGAAAAGAGACGCTGCAAGGGTTGAGGCTTGCAAGTCCACATGCTGCAATGCCTCTTGCATCCTCTCTTGTCTTACAACGGGTCCTTGATATCTAAGGCTGTCGGTGTACGGAATCTTAATTACATTAGCTATAGTGTTTCTCCCCGTCTTACTTTTATCGTTGTTCAAATTATTATTGTTATTTTTCGCTGAAGCTGTGCTCTGATGATGAGAGGCAGGCGAAGGCGACGCAGAAAATCCCGAAGGACTTTCTTCATAGCTATTCAATTTTAAAATGTACGTGTTGAAGTAGGTTCATAAGGATAATAAATTATGCAGCCTAATTAATAAGATTTTCAGTTACCTAATATCCCAGTTACTGTAAGAGTCGAGTTCATCCCCTTCGCCATCGTCTTGTCGAAAGTTTTTATTCCCGTCGGTCATCAATGATTCCATTACTATAATTAAGGAAAATAATCCAAAGAAGAAGACTACAAACAAAAAGCTGAGCCGACTCCTCTCTCTTATTCGTCGATTATAGGCGGTGGACGATTTTTTCTTCTTCACTGAACCCAATCTGGAGTAGGTGGACGAAGAAGAGGATGCCATGCTTGAGATTGATGACGAAGTGACAGAAGGAGATGGGGGTTTATATTCCGGTGGTCTTGGGGCCCTACTACTACTACGGCCCAGACTGCTACTTCGGCGTTTTTGCGTTATTGTTGTGAGTGGGTGTCGGAAACCCGACAATACTACGCCCTTGGAATGTCTTAAAGCTTTTCAGGATTTTAGATGGAAACAAAGGAAGATAAAGATAAAGCACATTGAAGAAGTCGAGAAGTTCTACGTATGTATCTTCAGATCGAATTAGTTAGCTTTCACTCGAAAAACAACAGACATATTTCCTTGTGGAAAGGGAATGCGGTGATCGTTTTCTAAATAAAATATATGCTATGCTTTCTTCTCGAGTTATTTCCAGCGTCTGGGAGGAGGAGGAGGCTCCTAAGGCTGCTGGAGGAGAAATGATAGGGATTCGTAGGAGCTTATTTTCATCATCATGATAGGATCATTCATTTTGCCTCCGATATGGTGCTAAGTCAACCGCAACGAAGGCATAAGTAAGTAGATGAAACGAGGCACACTAAGAAAGCATTGATCGTTTTACAAGGAACATGAAAAGCAGGAAACGACTCCTTGTTTACTTCCTTCTCCTTTTCTCTCTCTCGCACTAGCAGACTGCCGCTCCTTCACACATTTTCTCTCTGTAAACAGAAAAGACATTTATTGTGAAAAGCAATTGATTTAATCCCCGAGAAGCCATTTTTGCTTTGAAGAAAAAACCACAAGCAAAGTAAATACATTCCCATTTCAACTTTTAATTGAATCGAATCGCATTTATTGGGGTTTTTGATGTTCAAACTGCCTTGTGAAGTCGTATACATCCCTTGTGAATTTGACAATGTGAATTACTTTGACTTGAAATTGAAAGAGGAATTTTATGTTACTGGAACTTAGAACTGGAAAATTTTTCCTTTGGGGTTATGTAATGAGAAAAGTGTCAGAATTGTGGAATTTTCTTTCGACGAATCCTTTAAGATTCTAAATAGGCATTAGGGGTTTATAGATTATTGCATTACTATGAAAGTCGGAAGGATGATACTGAGGAGAACGAAGACCTTCTATGCAGCCAGAGAAATGCTTTTAGTAACGCGTTAAATGACTTGCAAAAGGTATTGAAATTTTTCATGTTAAACTGTTCGGAAAGTGCAATAAAGCTAAACCTACATTTGATCGTTTATGGCAAGAAATTTAATTTAAAAAATTTGTTTTTACCACTACACATACAATATTAGAATAAGGTACATTTGTGTATACAGTCTACCTAAGTTTTCTATTTTTTGGACAAAAACTCAGGCACCCGATGAGCAATTAAGTACTTTCTATTAAATGGAGTGGAAATATCGATTGTCGTTAGCGGGAGACGAGTACTACATGTACACACGCCATCGAGTGCCTTTATTGGTCAGAGGAAAGGAACTTGTCTTATTCGTTGATTCAGTACAGGAAGCGGGTGACAAATAACAGCATACACACATATTATCAGAACAGCACATTTTTTTACCTCATTGTCGCTTCAAAAAATGTCGACGGAAAGTAATAACGTAACTTATAACCGAAAGGTATTAATGTACTTGTGCTCTTTTCTATTTTTCGTCTGCAGGTGACTTGCCGTCATGAAACACAAACAGTGGTTCTGTCAGCGGGGAAAGTAAGGAAGTGAGAATAAGAAAGACGAAGGAGACAAATAATTTTCACCGTTGCTTTCTCGCCGAACTTCCATTTACTGGTGGCATTTATCGATGAAGTGGAATCAATAAACAAGGAAAGTGCAGTATAGTAGGGGGAAATGAGGATAAAAAAAGTTGTAGCGTCATCAACAAAGAAAAAGTAGAATAGTAGAGCAAATGTATTCGGACAGCGAGTTTTTTAATAATGAAAAGAAGACCATGAGAGTGCGAACATGCCATAAAGTATTTATGCGGAAATCTGAAACATAAAGCAAGTTTATTTCACAACATTCGGAAAATGCCTCCTCACGAAAGTACAAGCAAATATATTATTTTACTTAGGAAGCACATTTTCTAATGAAATATTACGAAGTTTTATGCAATACAACAACTACAATCATGACGGTACGCCTTTTTTCCACGTATTTATTGTTTTGTGACTGAACACGAAACAAAAAAATAATTGAAGATTTACCATTCCCTAACATTCCTCTTTGATAAACGGGATTTTTTTAGAGTTTTGAGTAAGCCAGATTTTCTTCAATCAGTTTGTCGTCGGTAGTTAATCCTTGAATCATTTTTCATGCGTCAGTAAAATGCCTTTGAATGCAAAAACGTGAAAGAGAAGGTTAGGTTAAATATTCTGTCCTGCCAGCCAACTTCCATACTCCATACATACATACATAGAAGCTTTTACTGCTGTTTCATTGCAGTGCAGCCACCATAACTTCTCATTTAATCTAACAGCTTTGTCTCGTCCCCACAAAATTGTTTTCTTTGACGTGTGAAGGGGAGTTATGCCACAAAAGAAACAAACTTGAACGGTACTTTTCCAGACAAGTTTTCATCATCGGAGTTGAGTTAAGCCAGACTGAGCACAAATTGCATTCTAACCACCACCATTTATAGCCACTATTCCCTTATCACATCACTACCGAGAAACTAGTTGACGGTGTAAAAAAAGATCTGAAAATCAGAGGAACAAAGAAGATATTTTAAGTTTAAGCGTCTGTGACTTTATTTCTATGATGAAGTATCGCAAAGGGGATTCAAGTCCTTCTCCAGAGAGATACATAATCCATTTCCAGAAAAAGGTTTAAAACTTAGCATGTTTCTCGAAGTGAACCTTGTTTTTGTAACTTCATAAAAAGGTAAATTAATAAAAAGGGAAATTCCCTCACCATTCTCTTTCGCGGAGAAGTCAAATTAACTCCAAAAGCATTTAACGCTGTTATAAAGGTAAACTACCAAGGATGACATGATTAGTTGAAATGACTCTTACACCTGTCACGTAACTTTCACCCTCTACGGACTGCGTATTATCATTTTAACCATTTCCGTAGTGGAGTAGTACACATTTGCAGGTGAAATTCGATTCCGGTGTCTCTTTTTTTTACTATCAACCTAAATTGTTTTCCTTCCTGACAAACCTTTACCTTCCTTTTTCGGGGTAGGATATCATTAGTAATTCCATGGATTGTCGTAAATCATGGCTTTCCTTTCATGACATAACTACATACTCCGTTCCTTTGAACAACTCAGCAGTCAGCAAGATATGATGAATGCAATATGGAGCGCAAAAGTATCTTCTCAAAATTCAACGTGATATCTTTGCCTAGATTCTGATCTGATAATATGATACTTAAACAAGGATAAGCCATGCATTCTTGACTTTTCTCTGACGATTAGGTTCCCAAAAAACTTTTTATTAGGTTTGTTCCTTCCATTCTCCAAATTCTCTTTACCTAACAGTAATATGTATCCTTCACCCTATCTCCTCTCTTGAAAGCCTTCCATTAGCTCGGGTTCCCTCTGACGTCGTATATTATACTCACGTTGCAGACCTGTCAACTTACTTAAAAGGTGAAAGAAGGGTAAACATTACTTCAAAATACATCAGTATTTCCCATTTTTCTTATGAAGAGGGACACAACAGTTTGCTTTTAGTGGATGGAGAGTGAAGTCAAATGCTTTTCTATTTATTTGTCAAATGACGTTGGAATGAAGAAAAGAAAATATTTTTGCTTCAAGTCTGCCGGCTTATGCGCAGAGTCTCATGGTTCGCAAACATCACAATGATTACTATGGGAGGAACGAAATGAAGTCCAATTAGAGACCCAAGGTCAAGTTTGAGATATTTACGATGCTCCTGGATAGTGAAGAAACAGTGGAGTGATAATTAAAATTAATTGTGGCAGTAAATTTACTTGATGGTAATTTGTAAGCCCTCTTGAGGAGAATCAGAATGGACGCTATACGATAGCTGAAAGAGAATACGTAAACATCCCTTTTCCACTCTTGCCATTCGTTAGGAAGATCCTAATTGGATCTGAAACGAAGTTTCTTGGTAGTTACAAAAGGCGAGAGCGTTATATCATTCTCCTCGGTTCGCATTTGTCCCGACGGACCGCGCTCATTACTCCTCAGTTTCATAACTCTACTTTCTTCGGAGACAGAAGAAAAGACTAAGAATGTCCAAAATAAAAGCATAAACACCCGGAGAGAAATAAAAATGATACTGATGACTACGACATCGCATCCTTTTCTTCGCTTGGCTTATTGTACATTTGCATGTAAATTCTAATTTTCATTATCGACCAATTTACTTTCATGTTTTGGTGTTTATTCAAGCGCAATACCACACAGATAACTCAATTTCCTTTTCTTCTCCGCATCTAATTTTCTTTGACGTAGAATAAACACACGCGCAAATTACTCACAAGACGGAACGATGAGAGTACTAGTTCCCATTTCATTAGTCTCAAGTAGGCTTCCGATGGGAGAGAGAAGAGCCCAAACTCTTTTTTATTATAGCTTCTCATTTTGTACATTATACATTATATTATGTAATTATTCAAGAGTATTTTCGTTCAATTCAAAAGGAAAGAAAAACATCTGCAGGCAGAAGAAAAACAAACTTTCCCCTTGAAGTATTTTCATCTTCTAATTTCACATCTTGATAGGGAAATACTTGCCTGCTGATTCGATGACTCTACCTACAATAACAACTAATTACATAAAAAAAATTTTGTGAATTATTGAATATAGCCAGTGCAAATACTATTTCTCGTGGAAAGCTAGAATCTTTCACTCCATGCCAATCTAATCTCTTGAAACAAAAATATGGAGGGATAGTACGATCATTTTCAAAAAATAAGAATCTTCCAATTTTATCTTTCTTTGCAGAAGGGAAGGGGAACGATAGAAGGAGAAAATCAAATAAAAAGTAGACAGAAAGCTCCATATTTTCTCCACTTTCATTAACTTTCTTTCCAAGGGGGAGATATTATCCATTGACTGGATACTCGAATGATTTTTCTGGTTAACCTCTCGATGACAAAAAAGAACCTTTCCTCTTTTTTCAAACTGAGAAATGCAACGAAGCATGAAAAGGGGGAGAGGTAAGCTACCAATATCCCACTCAAGCTCACGCTTAGTATCTAGCATTCGCTTATGTGAAGGGCACATTCCAGTGAAGCTATATTGCGTACTGGTATTTATAAATCTATAGCGTAACGATCTCTTTCTTCTGATTCCCCAATGTTTGTTCTTCAAAATACTCAGCATCAACCAGAAGGAAATGGTGGTTAGGTATTCTGTGTAAAATCAGAATATTGGATAGAAATATCAGCTAGTGTCTGATTCAATAAATTGCAATTGAGGAGAACTTCTATTTTTCATGTTTTAAGTGTAGCGCAGACGTTATTTTACCGAAAAACTTCATAAAATCTCATATTTATGAAAACAAATTAAGAAACGGTCTGTCCGGCAATATTTGGTTGTATTCAGTTGTGCGTAAATTAGAAATGACTATGGTTATGCCATTCAATTTATTGAATAGCAGGTAATAAAGTTTT
>JAHZNI010001533.1:0-13350 GCA_027744415.1 Seira ritae | reverse complement strand
TCTTCAGTTTCTCCTTAAGAAAAGGTCTGACAACAGCAAACATGCAGCCCACGAGAAATGGATTCCGTATGAAATGAAATGCTTTGAAGCGTGCCGGAAAAGCATCCTGGAGTAGATACAAAAACATTCTAAAAGTTTACACAAAACGTAAATTTTAGTTTTCCTTTTAAAATGTACCTGAAAGAGTTTTGCCGCAGTTTTCAAACGTGATGGACTAGTTTGTCGGAAGTGTGCTAATCCATAACCGTTCCAATCGCACACAAATACCAGTCCTAACCGCTGCGTATCAACGGAGCATCTCACGACTTCATCAAGTAACAGTAAGCTTGCGGCGAGGGACTCGTCGAATGTGTATTCGGACGGGGGACAACGTTCTGAAAAATAAACGCAAATGTTTTACCTGTGTTGCATGAGCAGAAAAAAATTATTTGCTAACAAAATCAACCATACTCCAGTTAGGCATTTAAATTGCTATTTGTTCTATCGTGAAATGATGAAATACAGACAAAATTATGGGATTGAATTTTGAAATATAAACCTTGTCTTGCCAAAATCACTGCTCGGCCTTGGGAATCCCGGAATTTCAACTTGGACACGGCCAAACCTTCGTACAGACTTGGGTACTTGCTCGGCATCATGCATGAACGCATATCTGAGAGCTCCACCATGAGCTTAAAATATTGTGAGACTAGCCTGGCAGTCCGACTAACGTCAAATTTTCGTGTTCGAAGACATCGTATCAGGAAGTCATCAAAGTTGGGTGGCAATCGTAGACCTTCGTATCTGACTGAAATAATATTTGATACATGCTAATACAACGGTATCATATCACAAAGTTTAAAGATAAGTCCACGATTTCGTTCACAATTCTTTCGGAATTACCTTCAAGCAGTTTTTTCAAATTATCTAAAGCATCCTCAACATCCACATCAGCTTCACCAATTTCAAATTTAGCTCGCAAGGATAGCTCTTGTAAAGTTGGAGCTTTAGTTTCTCCAGACATTTTGCTTAGAACTGAATTTTAGCGCTTAGTATTTGAACTTAGCTTTATACTTACTATTTGAGTTTAATGGCGCTTAAAATGCTTTTGCTCACCTGAAGTTGAAAAGCAGAGATTCCCGAAATAAAATATGCCTCCAGAGAACCTTAAAGGCTATTTTGGCTGGCGGTAAACTAACCATAAGAGTTGACAAAACTATTTTTCTGGAGAAGGGAACTCGCCCAACTAACTCAACTTTTGAAGGTCGTAAAATACAAAATACCGGTATCACTGGTCATCTTCATCCACCTCTACAACTCCAAACTATATCTTCTAAAGGATCGGCATGTTCGAAACCATGCAAACTACCGATTTAAAGTTCAACCCCTTTGAAGTGGTGTGCATCGTGTGCATGTTATTTTCATTCTGATTTTCAGATAGAAGAATTCGTTTTTTAGCAAATGCACTAGAAGTATGAATCAGCCCAAATCATGACCTTCAACCACGGAACCATACATATACATACATGCAATGTGTCCATAATAAAGCTGCGATAATAATTCGCAGTAGTCGCAATCATACTATTGTTCCAACGAGAGAGATATGATAAAATTAATGCAGGCTCACGTATGTATGACAGAACAAGGATGCGAGAGGGACACAGTGAATATTGTGATGTGATTGGAGAACAGAACGAGGAAGAACAAAGATGTGCCTAGTAGTAGTCTAGCATGAACTACGTATGAATATGTATGAACATTAGATGGACGAGTCCTGCAAATGATTTCCCATTTCAATTTCAAATAACCCTCGACGCGAAAGATTGGAGAGGGTCAGAATAAAACTGATCAAGAACGATGCAATTTTGATGACGTGAAAGTGTGAAAGTCGGAATTTAAAGTTTGATGCATGAATATGTTCAGCCATCATAACGAATTTTATATTAAGTTTTAAATTAAACTTCCATGGTTTAAAACAAAAATATTATGAGTGTAAACAAAAGTCAATTAAAAACGCATAACTGTAGAACATGTTGTTAGATTTCGACTAGATTCAAAAATCGTCAGTATAATAGAATATTAAGGTTCATGATTGATGATCCTAAAGGTATCGTCTTACGAAAAGTGGGTTTGGTCTGCATTTCAGTTTGTTACGTTTTTCATAAACATTTACATTCATTACCATTGTCTGTCTCCCGAGACCTTGAGTCTAAGCCTTGGATTTTCCACTCTACCAGAAGCAAAAACTAGACGGAGTGACATTGATACAGAACAAAAAATGCATTTTTAAGATCCACGCGAGTTGATGACCGAAATGAAAAACAACACGTGCAAAATGAATATTATCTTGCCAGGAAGACTTCGCAAACGAATTAGATAGGTATCAGCTTTAGATTGATTTGGGGAAAAATTGTGTTTTTATTTAAGGCGCTTACGAAAAGTAAGTATGCGTACACGCATATATGAATGAAAAATTACAAATACATCATATATTACGTATTATTACAAACCATTCTTGTAGTGATACAATCAGTGATAATGTCATTAGCATAAATATGTTCATAAGTATATAATAATTACACAAATATTAAAGAGAATGCAAAACCTCGCCTGTTGAGACTAGAGGCTATATACACTTCAAAAGACGCTATGATCGATATGCTTATTTTAAATAGGAAAAAATAGATAAAGGATACGATCAGCTAAGTAAGTAAAACAATAAAAATGTTTCCTGTCCAGCAGATTATTATACATAAGCTTAATTGACTGGTGCATCTAATCAATTTGAAAGACCTGCATCAA
This sequence comes from Seira ritae, assembly GCA_027744415.1. Taxonomy (NCBI): domain Eukaryota; kingdom Metazoa; phylum Arthropoda; class Collembola; order Entomobryomorpha; family Entomobryidae; genus Seira; species Seira ritae. Next base: position 10,569 of record JAHZNI010001533.1, on the reverse strand, counting down.
AGATTTTTCATATAAAATCCAGAATATTATACATTACATAATCAAAACTACAGAGAGAAGTAAAAAATACAGAATGACGCTAACAAAACGACAATGGAGAAGTGCTCTCGAATAAAATTACTTCAAATGAATTTCTACACAGAAATAAATTGATTTGTTTTAGCGATAGCAGCTCGGATCGAATGTTGCACACGTAAGGTATTAATTGGACCTCTCGCCATCAGTTCAGCACTTGACCTTGAACGGCGATGCAATATTACGTATTATTCTTTAGTTCAGCTACAAAAAGGTATCACAAGTTTCGGTATTCAGAAGAAAATCGTAGAAGTTTGTTTGCGCACACTTGAAGTAAACGAGATTAAGTGCGTGTGCAATGAGCAATAACTTATGAAATTTTTGAGGTGGTAAATCCCTACAAATTATTCGCAATTAACCTAAACCTTAACGATAAGCATTGGAAAAGACATAACATAATATGTATTACCTAAGTACATTACACCTTCACTTTCAAAGTGAGTGCTAAAATCAATGCATGGAAATTAGCGTTTGGAACGATATGACTTAAAAGATAATACGATTAAAATTAAATCATTTAACAGCTAACAAGCTATAATACTTGTGCTGAGTTGAATCCCATCTACAAATCTACGATAACAAAAACCAACTATATATATGAAGTAGAAGCCACTGTGGATCATCTCATCTCCTGTATCCAAATGTTTTCAGCTCTAAAAATTCAACAAGTCTGATTTTATTCATATGAAACCTGAAAGGTAATTTAAGAAGGCAACGACAAAAGTGCTAGATTTGAACATTATACGTACCCGCATAATAGTCGTCCTTAGTTAACAGTCTTTTGAGCAGCTCCGTGTCTGCAATCTCATCGTTCTCGAGAACACCTCCGAGGTGTTGTGGGAGAATGTCTGGACTTACGAACTTGTGTAATGAGGAGAGGTCATGAGCATGAAAGTTGATCTAGACGGGAAATTTTTTAACAATGTCTTTCATTAGGGAAAAATCCGGAGTTAAATTAAACTTAAGAAACTAGTTTTTTAACAAATGATGTGGAAATCACTTACCCTTTTCCTTATCTTTTCCTTCAAGAAAGGCTTAATTACTGAATAAACCATGTTGAAAATGGTGGGGTGGTGGATTAAATGAATTTCTTTGAATCTTGCTGGGTACGAGTCCTGACAATAAATTATATCCATAAAGTTAAGACATGCTCAAAGCAAAGTCATTCAATGTCAAGAACTAGAACTGTGCTAATTAATTTTTACCTGCAATAAGCTAGCAATATTCTGGAGTCGACGGGGTCCAATCATTCTGGCATGAGAAAATCCGAAGCCTTTGAAGTCAGCAATGAGAATGACGCCATTGAGTTGGGTGTCTATACTGGCAGTTGCTTCGTCCAACATCAAGAAGATTGCAGCCAAAATGTCGTCAAAATTATATTTGCTAGTGTCCCAGTAAGCTGTATAAGCAAAATTGCAAAATATTTCAATTCGATACTTTTGGTATTCTTATAGTTAAAGGGCAAGAACTAAGCGTGGATTGGTGAGCTTACCTGCGCGAAGTAAAAGAACGTGGCGTCCTTTTGAATCTCTCTTCTTTAAAATGGTGGTGGCTTCCGTCTTGTAAAAACTGACATGGTAGGTCGGCTTCATCAATTCAATCATGTCATTGACGCTTTCACGGAGCAAAAAGAACTTTTTCAGCATTTTCGCAGCTCGTTCAATATTGTATTTCCGTGCGCGCAAGAATCGGAGAAGGAAGTCGTTGTCATTTGGGTAGGTAAGATCTGGGTCATCTATATCAATTTTCAACATGCCAAAATTATAGTCACTTTATGTCTCAAAAAGTCGAGTATTTTGAGTGAATTCTAATTTTCCTTACCTTTAACGGCATCCTTCAACTCCTGTAAAAACTTTGGTATCAGCTCCTCCTTTTCCCCGATCTCCAGCTTTGCCTTGACTCTCAACCGTTCCAGGTCGAGGTCGCATTTCTCGATGATTTGGGACTGGGATGTAATTTCCTCAGGCATGGTTGTACCTTATCTTTATCTTTCAGTAAACGTAAATATAGTGGCTATGTAGCGATGTTCACAGGGAATATTTTGCGAATTCAAATCTGCAGAAATAAATGTAGCACAAAAAACTTGTTTTAAAACTTGATTGTGAAACTTCACAAGAGATTATTTTCACAGAAAAGCTGAGCGTGGAAAAATGCGCTTTTTCGCTAATTGTTTATAATGATGATTATTGCAAGACTAGAGAATTCACAGTTTGAGCTGCTTCTCAACGACAAGCGCCTTCACCTTGCTCTGCCAAAAAATTTGCGAATGAGCCTTGTATTTATCACCATAAAAATTCCAGCTATCTGACATGCCTTTTGTCTGCTAAAGAGCAGGTTGTTACATGCATGTTCGTTTCATGCTCTTTCCAGAGTATGCGAATCTCTTTTGCTTGGTTTGCCCACTCTAAAAAATGTAGAAGCGCAATGGTTGGCTCCCATGCTATCATAATTATACCGATGAACTTACGACCACTTCTTTCATTTAAAACATGCAATAAAAAGTCAACGATATCTCTGAATAAAATCACGTCACAGTAGAACATCAACCCAAAAAAGATGAAGTGCGTAGATAGAAAGGAGCAAAAAAGTAGACCTATGTAGGTATAACAGTAGGTCGAAAAGATTTATTCGTTTTTTGACAATTACTGAAACACTATATATGTACCAATGAGTATTCAGATAAAAACTCCAATTTGAAGACATAATAAGTGAAGAGGGCAAGTCATAAATTGATTGATAAGCAATTCACAAGTGGAGTTCGAACTGAACATCAAAAACTATTAAATCAATATGAGATCGAAAGAATTTGAATACTAGAGTCAAGGTAATAGACTACCCAGTAACTTGTTGTCCAGCATTCAAGATCAAGGACAAGTCAATATAGAGGAGATTCAAATGACATTAGGTTATTGGCAGACCTTAAAATTTCAAATCAATTTAATCGCAATTATGTAGCTGCAACAAATAGGCATGCAAGTGCTATATGCTTACCTTCTATAAAATATACTATTCCTTGTCACTTTTTAATTTTTTGAGGGCGACAATTTTAATCATGAGAACAGCTCAAGCCTCGCCAGAAAAATGTAAAATGACCGAAGAAAGGGAAGCATGAACAACATCCATACTCTTTTCTTTGACCATGCTTATTAATTTCCGATTTTGAGCAAGGTCTTGAATATACATCCATAAACATAACAAGAACTCGAAATTAAACCTGTTCATGATCATGCAGCATTAAATAGATGTATCGGCTTTTGCTGAAATTGATAAATAACCTGTACGCTTGCGCTTGAACTTTAAACTCCACATTGCTGACGAGATAAATCATAACAAGAACTCGAAATTAAACCTGTTCATGATCATGCAGCATTAAATAGATGTATCGGCTTTTGCTGAAATTGATAAATAACCTGTACGCTTGCGCTTGAACTTTAAACTCCGCATTGCTGACGAGATAAAGAACAGATATGAATACTCCCAATCCCGATGAAATATTATGCATAAACATAATATACCTATATAGGTATGTGTATATGTAGAAGGTGACAGCCGGAGGAAATGATTATATTATTTTGCGGAAAGATTAATTCATCGTTCATACCTACCTGACTACACTCACTCAACACGGAGAACAAAGGCAAGGGAAATAAATTTGAAAATGAACTGGCTTGAATATGTGAGCTACCTAAAACAATCGTAATATTTGCATGCTAAATCTTTTCCAAAGTGTTTGTCCTTGACATGCTCAAGAGAAAAAGTGGCACAGTCTGGCTGACGTAAAAATTCTGCGATTTAAAATAAGCACGGGGTGTAAAGTTAATTACTGAACGGACACCTCGGATACAGCACCGAGAAATGAATACCAATAAAAAATAACTCATACAGTCACAGTAAGGTCCGCTAATCGCTAATGAAGTTTAAGGACAAAACCTTTGGACTTTTTTAAAAAATAAATCGTCTAATTATGGATAAAAATCTATTGGAACGCATTTACCACGTGAACTTGCATAACAGCAAGATTCCACGATATTTTCACAGGCAGACAGAAGAAAATCAATGTCAATCGATTTTAATTTTTACGATATCGATTATGATGTTACGTCATTCATCCCAACGAAGAATATTTAGCAGTGGGCAAAATGGACCTTCAATGGTCACGTAAGTGGTGCGAACGTTTTGATTTGTGGATGATAAATGGAATACGTGATATTTTCGATGAATTAGCATCGCTTTCATAACATCCTAGCTATAATTAGAAGAGCAATACTGTATTACGTAGTCCAGTTATAAAACATCCTCTTTGAAATGCTGAATCGCGAAAAAAGACGTTTGGTGCAATACGGAAAATAACATGAGTTCCACGTATTGCACATTTACATACATCGCTGATATTATTGAGTGACCCTAGCTAAGCAGAGGGCGACATAACCTTCTCAAGAGAAATGTGATGTATGGAAATAAATAGTCATTGGCCATTGGTCAACAAAATCATTGAGTTCAATTCCCATGTCGAAGAAATTCCGCACGGGGAAGCTGTGTGATTTGATTTGTTTGGGAGCAGACAGTTCACAAGTACAACGGGGCTCTCTTTGTTTCGCTCGAAAAGTTGCATGCCGTTGTTCAACATTTAATGAAAGGCAAAGTCAATGTCGCTGTTGGAATACGATATTGGGAGCCTGTGAAGGTAGCGGTAGTGATCATGTTGTACCTTTGAAGAAAAAATTAAACGAACTATGCCATACAACAAATTATTAGCATAAGTAATGGTTGTAAGAAAATCTAGAGCTAACTAAAAAAATAATGGATCGTGCTGTCTGATGTGATGAGCATCATTATGGGCGTAATTAAAAGGGAGGATGCAGAATCTGGAAAGGGTTCGCTAAACAAGACAACTGTAAATAAAGAAGCATGTCTAACATAAGTGGGGGAGGTACAATAATACATACGTATTTTGATTGATGATGTGATATGTTATCATCAACAAAACCTTTCCGAAGACGCAAGTCATGTCTCAATATGCCCCAATAAGATCATGTTCAAAGAAATGCAATCAACGTCACTGGCTATTTCCAAGAACTTATAATTTTGCCAAAATAAGGAAAACATTTGAGCATGGCTAGTTAGTAGGCACCTACGCACAAAAACACAAAAAGCGCGAGTGAATATAAGAGCAAAGTTCACTGGAAACAACGTTCTTTGCAGACATGATCAAAAAAATTGGAAACAAACAAAATCAAGTTATTGTAATGCGGTGAAGGTGACTTGCTGTGAACTGTGAACGTGCAGGACAAGATCACTCGCTTGTGTTGCTGGACAGCATAATCATCTTGTTTACTATACAAAATACACGATGAAGAATTAACCAAGCCGTAAATTTCAGTTGAAGATGATTTTTTTATTTTCCCTACAGTACTAGCTTGCCCATCTATTTATATTGAAATCGAGGACAATGCGATGAATGAGTGGCATTAAGAAAGCGAAAAGTCAGATTTAAGATTATTTACCGAATGAATCGGTAAAACATTAAAGCATTCCTTAATGACATGCAGCCTGACCTCTGAGATTCGAAATAAGAACAAGTAAGTAGGTACGTGACAAACCTGCTCGACAAGCAAACAAGATTCAGTAATTTTCAGCTTTTTATAACAGACTCACGTCCTACCTTAATGCAAATGCTGCAAGAAACAGAAAGAGAAAAACTGCAAATGCGACCCAAGGAAAACCCGAGCTTAATCAAGTTCTACTCCGTGACTTGTGGGATATTGCAAGTAATCACGAGTGTGTGAGGTGATCGTGATATAATGAAAAAAATGCAAGCAACTTGAAATTGCATAAAATTTAAAAAAAAGAAGCAGTAATCCGAGATAGACCATAACGATAAGGATGTAACCTATTTAAATAGACGGACACTTCTTGACTAAAAACTGGAAATACGCCTTCCTAACCTATCTCAATTCCATTATTTCCCACCTACTACATATAGGTATGTGTGTATGCAGCAGATAAAAACTAATAAACGGTGAATTACAAATCAATTAAGCAGCTTTAGATAACCATCGGAATTACTCATTCTCATTAATTATTAATTAATCGTCCAGAAAATTAATTTTATTTCATGAGAACTGCAACTTCCTAAAATGAACCATCCAACCACAGCAGCGCGGTCTGTGCGCGGCGTGATTTTTTTTTAAATAATGAAGGTAGAGAAACGGAACATTTTTGTGGAATGGGCAAATCAAGTTTTTGCAGCAAACATAATATTATCATTTTTGTACTTTTGGAAATGATTTTAGATTTCATTTTCGTGCTCGCTAACGGACAAAATGCCGGTTTGTCAGATCCACGCCATCATCATCATCACATCATCATAACCTGTTCTGCCTTTACGGATGCAAAAATCACAGCAGAGCACGCACGCATGTTTACATGAATCATTTGAGGAAGCATTTTGCTATCATTTTTTACAAGAATTTTGTTATCATCATCTCTGGAAATACAATTACTTTAGGCAGTTTTTCCACCTGAACTGCTCACAACAATAACAAAACTAACGTGTTACCTCTCAGCAAAGCTATCTAATACGCAATTAGTTTGTCAAACATTTTATTAAAAGTAAGCATATACATATTTCAGCGATAAACACTTTAACTGTTATTAGATTACCAGGAATATGACGCAAACTTGAAGACATATTTGAGATTCTCTGTGAGAGAAAAAAAACATGAGAACTGGAATTTTAAAAAAATAGTGCGTCATCGTGTAAACAAACATAATATTTGAAATCCATACTAGGATTTAACCAGTTCTACACGTGTAGACAAGTAGACAAAAAATAACAAAAAATGAAACAGAGTATTAGCCCCAGCCTTACCCCAAATAATATTCATCTGATCTAATCGTTTGGCAAATAAAACGGTACATGATAATAAGAACGTGTTGGAAAAATATTTATTTCGTATCGATGGCAGACCAGCGAGGTACGCTCTGACTCTGAATGACGTCTACTCGAAGTAAAGTAAACAAGTTGGTAATCATAATCAAAATCATGGTAAATACCTTTATGGAAGTTTCAATAACCCGACCCTGATATGTAATTTAGCCTTTCAAAACAGAATTGGAAAACGAAAAGGGAATCAAGATCTTTTCCAAACTTGATAAGAACCCATTAATTTTTGTCCCTTTGTCATTATCAATGATTAAACTGATGAGATGTCGAAAGCACATTAGCACATGACATCCATGGCGGAGGAGGTGATCAAAAAGGCAACTCACAATTTGCACATTAGTCCCTCTTTGAAAAAATTATATTTTAAGCTGCCTTCAACAGCGCTTTCCTGCGACCTACGCTCCAAAGGCTAAGAACTTGCGGTGGCTATGGTTCTGGTGGCGATTAAGCGGAAAGTAAGTTAAGGATAGCGAGAATGGGATGGATGACATTAGCTGAGGCTAGTGCTATATATCCAATTTAAAAAAGTTATTGAATTCCTTATTTTGTACAAGTTATAGGTAGTCGGCAGGTGCGGAGACGTTTTTCATACTAATTTGCAAAGCCACGGCACGATGTACCATGAGCATGCCTACATTTTAAAAAGCCTTAGGTAAACGCACGATATCATGGTGGTGGTGGTGATAAATGTGACTCGTGTCTTAGAGTGATTTGCAAGAGTTTGATTCAATGTGAAAAAAATCATTTCATCTTCCTTGACTTGACCATGCAAGAAAGGATGCATTGTATTCCATCTATCATTGTACAGGAGTATGCATTCTTGAAAAAAATCACGCGATTTCTTTCGACAGATTCAACATAAAATAATTGCTGTGTGAAGAACAAGGATTAATCAGCTAATATCTCTATTCATTTTTTATTCAAGCTACTAATTAAAAATCCCCGCGCCTACTTATCTAATTCAACTTATTGCATTGCATAAAATCGCAAAAAAACTGTCTAGTTTAGTTAGAAGTTTTTTGTTGTCCAAACCCCAAACGAAGTTGAATGTCCAGCCCAAGAGCAAAATCAAATCATAAACAACTTCTTAGAAGTCGCCCTCCTTGAAATACGAAAACAAAATCAAAATAAAAACACCCGTCATTCTCAAAGTGTTAATTAAAAGGCAGAGCATTGATCTGCAATGTGAGATTTCGTTAATTAAATAAATAAAAGTGTACATAAAAAGAAGGTGAACAGATTTTTAAATACTTTTAACTTTAGTAAGCGATTTTATTTTCAAAGCTAAGGCTGAGACTTTGGAACCTTTAAGGGGATAAAATTAGATAAGATCGTCAGTTATGATTAAGACGAGGATCAAACAATGCTAACTTTTATTTGTGAAACTACACAAAAGAAACAAGAACTGTCAACCAAAGAAAATTTTGCATTTGGTCATGCTATAATCATATCGCATGTCTACCTTGCTTGTTCTTGCTGAAGCTGTACCGGCAGAACGTGAACACGAGTACAAGTTTATTTGCTTCCCACCTAATTTTTTTTCTCAAAATTTTCCTCATTTATGCGTACAAAGAATTGCAGAAAGATAAAAACCTTTTTGTAATCATAATGACTTCTTTGTGACAAAAGACAAAATTAATGTTATCGCTTTTATGGAGTTACACATTTTTTAATAAAAAGTTTTATTGAAATTGTTGTACAAAACGGTAACGTGATGGCTACCTTCAATGGCGAAATCAAAAACCTTTTCAAGAAAATGGCATGATGACCATGCAAATATTTTCAAGGAACAGATTAAGATGATCATCCAGCATTTGAAGAATGCTTCTGTCTTATAAAGACGTTGAATGAATCAATGAAATCAACAACAAAAACGACAATGACAGAAGCCGATCAAATGCATTGGTAATGAATTTGATTTGAATAGCTAGGCTCAGGCAGGTATATTCGTGGAAGGGTAGGCGACAATAATAATGAAGACCAGAAGCGCTCAAAAGAGTAAATATCAGGGTCATTTCACAACACAACAACAAAAATGGCAATGACAAACGACTTAATTTAAATGCACAGGAAATTAATTCAAACCTTTTGTTTTGACATTTCTTTTGCGTACAAAATGCCTTAACGTATCGACTACTGTTACTACCGGCTTTCCTTCAAAAACCTGTTAAACTATGCAAATATGCATGCACCTCATCACCTCTGGAAGAACTTCTAAAAATTCCATGCATCATCATCATTTTTGCAGAAACCTAACCACATTGAAAACAAGGAAGACTAATTGGTCCTGTAATGATCGTAGTGCAATGATTTAATCAAGGCAAATTGAAATGGCACTTGATACGGCATCATGGTTAATAGCTCAGCCTCGGAAACAACTAAACCTCTCGAACCCAAACGCAATTAAATCAAAGTCCATGATGTACCTCATGGAATGTGCAATACTTATCGACAGAGGAAATTGACATTCACAAAAAAGGTAATGGCACTTATAAATGTCCACAATGACAAGACAAGCATACCGCTTGACATGAGTTGAAGCAGATATTGAGATATTTTAGTACGACATGAAATAACATATTGAATAACTAGGTAATGAACAAATAAACAAGATTCTTATAGATTACCTGATACAATCACAATTGGACTCTCAATTAAAAAATCTGACTTCCGCTAGGAAGGGTAATTGTGTCCAGAAATACCGATTGACGTCAGCACAACGTTGAATAATCTTATTTATGCAACAAATCACATTTGATGCAAGAATTTGTAAATATTGCACAAAATGACAAAAAGATATCCTAAAAATGACTTGATTTGTAACAACTAACACAAGTGGGATGAGACAAGTTTTAGTTTTAACCAACTCTGCTGTCAAAAACGCACTGCACTCGTTGTGCAAAATCTTAATAGTTTTAAAACAAGAGCAAAATGGAATGTAATCTGCAAAATCAGATGGAAAAAATGAATGTCAGCAGAGCTAATACTTTAATTCGTCCTTTTACTTTCAGTCAAATTGAGTCTGACTCTTCTGTAGGAATGATAGTGGTGAAGTAATAACTAAAACCAGAATGATGGTCTTTGAAAAATTGGCAAGTCGGAGGCGTTCATAAATCAAGTTTCCCTACGCTAATGGCTCTTTTGGAGGAAACAATCGTCTTTATAGTTTTAATGTGAATGCATAATACTCGTTCAAAAGTCCCCGATCATATCAAAAGTTGGACGAATGCAAGGAAAATCCAAAAAGGATGGCGATAAAGATAAGCGAAGATATGCAAAGGCGCGATTGTACTAATACGATGTTGCGTGTTTCTAGAAAATCGCATCTTTGTTGCCACTTTTTACTATCTGAACTTGAAACTAACAAGTAGTTATTAGAGTTACGTCTTTCACGAGGAGGAGGAAGTAAGATGACGCGACTAGCTGGTTCGATAAGATTCACCCACCATAGCCAAACAATAAAGTTAGACCTTTTAGATTAAAGAAAGCAAGCATGCATATCACAGAGAGAGGCAGCTAAACTCAGTTTAGTTTAGACCTCAGATAAT
>JAHZNI010001532.1:0-13819 GCA_027744415.1 Seira ritae | reverse complement strand
CTGATGAAAATGTTTACCTGATGAAAATTCTGCCTGTTCATTGTACACCTGATTTTCATGTACCTTGATGAAAATTCGCCGGGTGAAATTTCATGGAATCGTTTTGACCTTTAATAGAGGATGCAATCAAATGATAAACTCTTTGCCTTTTTACGAAGCCATGCTATTGCCATTTAAACTCTATAGCCATGGCCAAAACGAATAAATAATAAAAAAAACCGTTTTTCATTTCTAAGCATGCATACCAATTATTGGAGGAATGAACTGCGAGTACATCTCATCATGGCTAATTTTACTGGTGCGATTACGTCTCACGACAAGTAGAACCTGTAAAGAATAAACAGTTAACAATAATTAGTTAGAATTACTTAACTTGGGTAATTGTAAAATGTCAAGCCAAAGTGGCTCGTTTGTTTGCTGCTTACTTAATTTGTTTGTAAATTAGATAAATTATGTGAAAGCTTACCAAAGCAGCAATGGCTACTACCACAACTGGTATCGCTACCGGCAGAAAGTAGGAATCCACTGGAATATGCATTTTTTCAGATGTAAATTAGGCACAACTTTTGAGATATTTTACGAAAACTTCTTGGTGTCACAATCGTCTTCTCAAGAATGAAATGAAATATCTTCTCCGAAGTAACTGTTGCAAGCAAACTACGTAGAAAACAGAGGCAGATGGATAGTTTGTCTCACGAAATAAAAAAATGTATTCTTTATCGCAGCTCACGCGAGTTTCTTCAGCTCACTTCACATTGAATTCCTTCAAATCCACTTCCCTTATATTTTTTCTCCTTTCTTTCTTTGAGTAGTCACTCACTTGAGATGATGTATGCAATGAAGCGGACTTTGTCTTCTTCTTAAAAATGAACACAAGAAGTAAACACGAAAGTGCATCTGCTGCTCCAAAATCAGTGGCTTGGCTTTGGCTTGTTTCCGTTTCTCTATTGTAGTGTTTTTCACTATTGTTGGGGTAGTGCACCCTTGAAGGACGCTACCTTTTAAATAGCCTGTGCCTGTTGCGTTGCGTATGTCGTGTGTTGTTNTGCCTGTTGCTTGCGTATGTCGTGTGTTGTTGAAGGAAAAGCTCAATAACTTGGATGCCCATAAAAGGGGCAGATGTTTCCTCGTGAAATGGCTATTTTCAGGGATGCTAGTACAGGCAGATGCAGATGTCGAAACTGAGATGATGATGGGGGTAAAAATGCAATGCAACTACGTACATAATATAATACTCAGGGGTTGGCTACTCTGCCCATGCCACGGTTGTGTGATGTGATGAGTCAAGAATTTCCAGAGAGGAGTAAACGAGTGACGACTGACTCAGTAAAAAATTATGACGGTGGCTCGACTCTCGTTATGATGATGATGAAATAAAAAAAGAAGAATGGCTAGGCGATTATGAGAGGGTGGCGTGTGATTTTCGAGAGTGATAAAGCTAAGCATACAAAAGTACATGCATGTTGTTGTTCACTTTACTCTCTGCTCTCGAAACTACTCGCATTGTATTTTGTATTCTAAAGTATTCTGCTGCTGATTTGTGTATGCATGAATCATGATGATGATGATGCAAGTGACGGTGATGTCGATGTGATGTTTTAAAGTTCTATTGCTTCTCCTCCACAAAAAGGTCTTTTTTGTTCCCAGTTTTATGCCCTATTCCGATTGAACCTCTTCTATTGCTGCCACTACTGCGTACTGCCACGCTCCATCAAACATTTATGGAGAGGAGAACGGGACAATATAATTTAAGGTTGGGAATTGGAATGAAATGAAATTTAGAATGATATATGAAGCACGATCGAAGTTTGCAATTGTCTTGTCTCAAGTTATATGTGTGGCATCGCATCATGATCATGATCATGATGATATTATCATGGCATCGTTTTCCTCAATGAATTCTGATACGATTAAGGCTTATTGAGGGAACTAGATGTGGTGCATACAAAGAATTCAATTTGAAGAAATCAGGAATGAAGCGAGGAGAATCTAGATCTTGAAGAAGCTGGGAAATTTGATAGAGAGTGAAACTGAAGAAGTTCTCTTCTTCTTCGTCTTCATAAAATGCGCATGAGAGAATCGACGTCATTTTATTCTCTCGTCGTCATAGCCATTGCCATTGTCGTATATCGACATGACGATCTGAAGAATCATCCCATTTGTGGATGTACTAATCATTTAGCAAAACACTTTGCACAAAAGCAAATACAATAAATATTATGTATCCCATGCCAAATGCTTCAGGTTCCTTCTTCTTCCTCAGCTTTGCGAGAGTAAATTCTTGTCGATGATAACATGCTACGGCGCAATTTCGTGTTTGAGCGAGTGTCTTCATGTTGTATACTGCGCAGCGTGAAAAATACAATATGAAATTGGAGGATTAACAAATATTATCTTCTTCATCATCATATTAACTACTTTCCACCTCACCTCAATTTTACACGCTTAGACCTATAAATATTAATAAAAGAATAGGTAATCATTCTTTTCTTTTGTAAGTAAAAAAATAACTTGCTCTTTTGTCTCGATGAAATACTTAAATAGGAGCATAGACAGTTTCATGTTTGCGTACCTATGTACTATACCTGAGGATGAATACATATAATATATCTAGAGAGGAAAATTACAAATAGCTATGCTATATTATCGCATGTAATTAGCATTTCATCTTCAGCACGTTGCCTCTACCCGGAGGATTGAGCGCTGTGATATGCTCGGAAAGCAACTAGGTATCACAGGATTTCTTGCACTAAAAATTATTTACGATGTCAAGTCAACTAATTTGGGTACTACGTATGTACTAGAACTGCTGAGGTCGGGAAAAATGAAATTGGAATAGATGTTGCCATGATGATGGTCTTCATATATTATTTCAAAATTCAAAACTTAGACTTTAGGGCCTGTTCTTCCGCTCACATCAATGTAACAGGGAGATTAAGTAGATATTTGAGATTTAAACCGAGGATTCTACCGTTGATTTCCATAATAATGTAATACGTAATGTATTTCCAAACTAGTATACAAAAATAATTTGCCATAGCACGATTAGCGCCTGAAGTACTTCCCTCATGGCATAAAAAGTCGCCGATCTTGTCCTACTGAAATGAAATAATAGGTAATGACGAATGGTGAATATTTCCTACTATAATGTAAAGCTGTGAACATTCCACACAGTTCATTGAAATGGCACATCGTGCGTAATAAAAAATACTGGTGGAACAGTGAACCGACATGTATGTAATTTGCTTTGGTCGGATCAGAATAAGCAAAAAAGAAGTAGACAAAGAATTCCAAGAATTACATACTAACGTGTCTTGTGTATTGTTGAGTGTGTACCTGCAGTTCGTAGTAGTGGTGTTGGCGTGGGTATATTAAAATGACTGCATCAGGTTGTCGGCAGTTCAAGAGTGTTAACTGTTAATGATGAAAGTAAAGTAATGTACATAATACATCCTGAAAAAGACGGATTACTTTTCTTTCTTTAGCAAAGAGAAGTAGAAAATGACACCACACAACCTGGAAATGCGTAACCAGCTACCGGATTACGAATTTATATGACAGCGACAGCACCTCTTTTCTTAATTCACTTCCTTCCTCCCACCTACCCACTACCCATGACATGGGATATCTGCTTACGACATGGAATTAAAATTTTGTGGATTCAGATGACATTTGAATTTGGAGATTCTAATCCTCAAGAAGGCCTTAACTAAAGCTTGAAAGTTATATATAAGAGCTCATGTGCTTACATGAATGAATAGTACCAGTAAGCTTTTAGAAGTTACATAGATATACGTATTGAAAATTACTACCTCGCAAATGTTTAAACGCAATTTAAACTAAAACTTAAGCCGATTTCTATGTTTAGCTACCTACACGTTATTCAATTTACGGAAAATCTATTTAGCAAAGTAACCGTGAAAAGTAAAGTGTGTTTAATTCTTGATAAGTTTTTCGTAGATACATGCTCATGCTCAACCTTATCCCTTCAGCAAATGAGTCCTTTTGCTCGTTTTAATAAAATCTTACTTTGACACGCTTCTTTACCTCACTTCTAAAAAGCATCTGCATTGGTGCATGCATCTTCTTTATAGTTAGTATTACCTCCCGCGAATGCATGTTCTGAGTTCAAAACGGCCTTGACAGGAGCATCAAAGGGATCTGAAGTATTTAAGTGCACATCAGAACTTAAGTTGTAACTCGAGCCGACTGTATTTATATGATATTTACATGTACTAAAGCGTAGCAAGCAAATGAAACTACACTTTTACTAGCTGAAAAGCAGAATTCATCAAGCTTAAGATCTTGTAATTTCTTCCGGGAAATGGAAATGTCATGTCTTCTATGCATCATGTTTGCTAAGAGTGGATTCGGCTTGTGACATAGTGACATATCCTTGTCGGCATTGCTATCTACCCCTTTTTATAGCGGTGCAATGGTATCACTTTACTCGCACTAACTTTTACACTTCCAAATTCCAAATTTTCACGAATATTATGCTACGTACTACGTACCTAAGCTGTTTCACGCGAAATCAAATGATATATTGGTAATTGAGATTTGACGGAAGAAGAGCAATAAAAATAGAAACATATCATGTCAAGCCCACATTATAGAAGCTTGAGGATGTTTGAATACTAGCTTTCCTGAAAGATCACATCACATCATATCTGCATCCTCATAAAGGGGAAAAGTTGTAAAAGTCAATCTTGAACGAGAAAAAAATAACAACATGAAACCTTTTACTGATCCACGAACTACAAATACAAACATCGAATCAAGGAAGGAAAGCAATAAACACGTCACAAGCCTAGATGAGTTGGTAAAATACGACGCAAAAATATTGCCTACAATATGAAGAAACCTCCGGACTTTTAATGACATTTCTCGCTTTTTCTATGTAACGTAGTGATAAGCCATGCTTTATTCATGGCTATAGTATAGGGTGACAAAAGCGCGTGGGTTTTCCTCTAAAATCAATGCCGCAATTTGTTCAATCTGCTTCATTTGTGTTCTGTTCAATCTGTTCGTGAATTCTTACAGCTTGTTTGTAGTTTGTACCATGGCCTGGCCTGGTGGAGTTTAGGAGCAGAAGTCAGGTAGGCTGGTTGACTTGAGTGTTGTCTGATTGATGATGTGATGTGAGTGGTTGTTGGTGATATTGAAAAATGAGGTCAGCTACCTCGATATTAGTCTAATTGCGGCTGAAAATACAAAAAATGCATTTTGGGTATAGTAAGTGATGTATCTTCTTATTATCGTGTCGGCTCATGTTAAACTGGGGAAGTGGAAGGTAATGATTTTATGCAAACACAAAATAATCCTGTCATATTAATCCAGGAACCAATCATACTTTAGTCATCACTCATAATAACCATCAATGCTTCGTAATCGATACTGCTAAAACCTTTACACCTGTAAACCCGAGGAACTGAAATCTCGGTGATGGATACATGCTTTTGATACAATATGCATTGATGATGAGTCACGAATCACGGATCCAAAGTTTAATCATAATAAACATGGTATATTCATCCATCCGTTCTTCTCGTATCAGCATTTTATTTGCTTTTGAGTGTTCTTTATTCAATTAAAAACATGAATCTCTTCTCCCCTCCTCATGCATGTCAGTCATGTGTCACTGAGTTGCATTAGTAATACATACTAAATGCTATAGTCATCTTGTCACCACAATCTATAATTTCCGCGAAACATAAATATATATACAAAAAACTTATTTAGGCAAAAACTAATCGAACTCTATGAACTACTACACATGTTATTCTAGGAAAAAATATAAATTGGACTACCTATGTACCTAATTCATCGGCATATTGCCTTCTGTAAGTTTTTATATTGTGCCATAGCTTGTGAGATTATAATAACCGAACAACAATCAACAGAATTATGGTGCATGCATAAAAAGGACTTTTGTACTCGATACTAAAGTCGCCCACGAACACGAATAAAAAATGCAGCCATACAAGGACATATAGCTAATTTTGCATTTCACAAAAAAATACTGATCATTCGCACTCTCTCCTACCGCCCAACAGAAAAATCATTAAAAGGGAGGGTTCTAAAAATAAGAGAGCACAATCAAGGAAGGAGAAAAATTGGTTACGCAATCTTAAATATTTTTAATGATTAAAAAATAATAATTAAAGTAAAGCGTATAAATATTTGGGTTTTTGGATCATTGCACCATGAACGAGGACTTTGAACAGTAAAGCTTAAAAATTCACACAAAAAGTCTAATATACAAGACGACAGGAGTGTTTTTTCGTTTTTTTCATGAAAGCGACCTGCATGAAAAAAACACTTCTTTATACTTCAGTTTCCAGTACAGATTTATCAACTTTCTCTTTTTCCTCAGAAATGGAAGAAACGTTTGGCGTGCTCACTGCTTTCCCCTTCTTTGCCTTCAATCGGGTAAACTCAAAGTTATCTGTCATATATCTTATTCTGATGGCACCGCCTGGTATCTCAACTTTTAAAGACTCTGCAGAACTCAGAGTATTTGCTGAGCCCACATTGGAGGAAGTTTTGAGGAGATCTGCTGTATTGACATTAGTGCTGCTACCCTCATACTCGAGACCGTAGACTAAAGGACTGTTAATACTACAATCTTGGGACCTTGATGCAGCAGCTCTAGATCTGAAAAGATTTGTTGAAGGCACTTTGGTGTCACGTACATTCTGAGTTGTGGAAGTGGAGGTATTAGGACGACCACTACCACTAGACACTGAAGGAGGCTGATAATACGGGAGCTCTGGAAACGATCCAAGAATCCTTGCAATAGACAGATCTCGGGCTGGACCCTCCACATCCTCTCCTTCCTCATAATTTCTTCCTGAGTAAAGAGGCTCTGAAGCCACTGAGTCATCCATTGACAGCAAGGACGGGATACTTTGCGAGCCCACACTATGTTTACTGCTGTAATGGATGAGATTTGCACTGGGCTTGAGATGGCGCGGCTGCAAATCTTTCAGCTCTTGACCGTTCGCCATATGGGAGGCATTCATGGTGTACCCTTGCAAATAAAAGGAGAAATTATTATTTTCCCTATAATTTGTCTTTATAAATTAAGGATTATTTGAGGGTGGTAAGGCATGGCATGGCATGTTATGAAAACTCACGATTTCCACATTTTGGACGGTATTTCCTCCTCCTTCTCCAACGCTCACAGCGAACAACGAGCCAAACGAAGCAGCATGACAGAATCTATATATTTCAGAATCTATATATTAAATAATCGTTTACATTCAAACTCCATTCATTTCCCTCAAGGAAACTTCAAAGAAAAAAATAACTTACCATGAGACATACTATCCCAGTGACTAGCAAAGCCACGGGTAAGGTTTTATTTTCCTTGTCAGACATGATTCGATTAGAACTTAATTGAACACTTAATTTAAGGAATTAAATATTTTTTTTACTGTAGCGCTTTTCCGAAGATTGAATTGGATATTTATATCTCTCCATCCTAAAATTACCATTTTTCAGGAGTAGTGTGTGCACTTCAATGAACCATCTTCTCAGCTCAGCAATATAAATTCCTTTTTCTTCCTAAATTACCTTCACGCTTAAATTACTGAACGTGGATTGGAGTTTTGGAGTAAATCACAAACATACTTTGTATGTGTGAGTGTGAGTCGATAGCACTACACAACAACATCAAAACATTACATTTTTTAGGAAAAAATTCTCGCATGAAACATAAACACTATCAAGTTTCAGATTCACAGCAAACTATTTTTTTAGAATTTTGAGATTCACCTTGAGATTCTTCAGTAAAACTTCATCAACATCAGACATCAATACTGATGTAATTTTTGGACACAAAAAAATGAAAACATTTATGGTAAAGAGTACATACATTAGTATTTGTATACATACCTGCCATGATGAGTTAATCTACTTCTACTTGCATACATCCTAAAATGTCTTCAATTGTCTCACAATAACAATATGCAAAGCCAATATCATCATATCATCAACCCTATGCGTCTCTACTAGCACACCTGCAACCTGCTGCTTGGACTCATATCAGCTCATGCATGTTTCGTTCGCTGTATTCATATTCATCCCCATTGATTTCGTTTTTGTCTGGGAGGGCTTTTCCTTAATCACCGGTCCATTGTTAACAATCTTGCTAGTATCCACTATATCCACTACTCCACTTCACGAACCTGTTGAATTCAGTCAGGTAGTGCAACGTGATGTGATGCGATATGTATGCACCCCGCAAAAAATGCTATATGTTCGACCACGTAAAAAATGCAAATACCTAGACTCTTTTATGATACAGGAAAATGAAGCAAAAAAGCAAACAAACCAGGTTTTTAGGGGACTAGTCTGAAGAATGTATTTGGTCTAGTATAGCGTAATAAAATAAATGAAGGGATTTTGGTAGACTCGGTAGAAACGTGTTCCATCCAACCCAAAGATAATATTTGCTTTGATCGATCTCAAGTCTCAACTCAACCATTGCATGTGAGCCTATGGTTTCATTAAAGTAAAGAAAATAGATGTCACAGACGTTAAAGTCTAATTAAATCATGATATTATAGAGTAAAGAGTGCAGAAAATGCAAGTGAAGCACTTCAGGGATGGGATTGGTCCCTTGGTATACTTATGTAGGTGTCCATGTACGAAGCACTGCAGTATTCCCGAATTCCCAAGTCTCTTGAGATTGGCCTAATTTTCTCTGTCAGTGAGTAAGGTTTTTAAGATCTTTCTTCAATAGATATGTGGGTGGCATATCACTTCCAGCTTCCTGAGCAGTTCTTTGTCCCCTCATCCTTATAAAATAAATAAACCTCGTCCTGTATTTCATCATAGATCCATTTTGCCTGAAAGTCTAAAATCAAGAGAAAATTGTTGAAGAAAGGGATCTTGGATTTCGCAAAAGCCTTCTCCGGAAGTAATGGATTTATATGATACATATATGCATCTTTAATTTTGTAGCATGTACTTGATTTTGTCATTTTTGGAAGTACATTATTTACCATTTGCTCCAAAGTAAACTTTCTCACAAAATATATACACATACACTGTCCCTTTCTGCCATCTGGAAGATTTGACAAAAACAGTGAACAGAAGGCTACAGTACTATGAGCTCGTGCAGATGAATGAATAACTCAAATAACACAATAATAATAATTTTCATAGAAGCATAATGTGCTTCTTTCTCCCACTCTCTCTCTCTCTCTCCCTCTCTCTAGATATTTCTCACCACAAAAACTTTCATTCCGTCAAGGGTGGAGATATAAAGTGCAGGTGTTGCATAATATATGACGATTAAAAAGATTCGAGATGCAGATGTTTAATCATAAATTATTCCAAGCGTTACATTTTCTTCCGAGATTGAAGAAAAACATGAATTTGTCGAGCATTTTAAAGCACTACAGACTCCAGAATAAGTAGCACCTCACGAATTCCATTCGGTTAATTAAAAATAAACATGACCTAGTAGTCTACTCTAGGAGGTAGTAGTTGTAGTAGCTCCGAAGAGCTTATTTGGCAGAAAGTTTTTCCTTTGAACTTTTTCTTCAAAATATCAAAGGAATATTCAATAAAACAAATTAATGAAAGTAAAAATAGTCAGTCATTAAAATCAATAAAGAAATATTCATTTTAATGTAAAGAATGAAAAATGTTGTTCTATCTTGAACACATTTCGAAAGGGCAAAGGTGTGCGCCCAAAATTATTGAAATGAAAACATAAGCTCAGAATGGAATCAAGAAGGAATATTATCTAAAAATTCGTGAAAGAGTAAATGGATAACTTCAGGTATGTGTTTTGTTTTAGTTGAAATCTTACAACTAGACAGTTCTAGTTCTTCTGACATTTGCATTTTGTATCACAACAGCAAACTCTTCCAATGACTTTAGGCTTTAATCCCCTCCCTTCCAACTTCGTTACAAATTCTTCCTTCAAGCTTGGCTTAACCATCACGTCAGTAGCTTTGCCAACTTCTGCGTTGATAGATTTTGTGAGGAAAATAACCTGAAAAAAAGATGTACATATCTGAGCATGAGCTAATAGGTAAGTCTGAGCTAAAATTGGAGATGATAATAATTATGACAATGGTAATGTATATAAAATAATTATTTTAATTGCCATTGTATTGTCACGTACCCCATCATTACGTTCTTCTTCGAGATCTTGAAGAGTTTTCACTTCATCTTCTGAAGTGGGATTGAATTGGAATAAGGTGTAGCCTTTGTAACTACTATGAACTTCGTTACGTCCTTGAAAGAAATTCATGTTTTAAAACTCGCTATTCAGCCGAACTTCAACTCACTATCAGTAATTTTTCAAAATTCCTAGACGGATATTTAGGTTCGCGAGACCAATTTTAACCACAGAATGTTAACGTGAATTTGGGATGACCACGTCCGTCTGATCAGTCCAGTCTACCACTGACTTACATTTCCTTGCACTTTTATGAATAGGTACATCCACTTTTATGAAAACATAGACAGCACTGAAATCAATGTATTTTGATATAAGTTCCCACAAAAAATCTAGTTTTTCGCGTAGAGCTGATTGTGATTGCACGTGGAAACTCTGACAATGCAATAAGTACGCAACAACGAAAAGACAAGTCTAGCCACTAAAACCAAAAGCCACCACTACACCGCTTTTCCTGCGAAACTAATTTTATGAAAAGTGTTTCGGCTCGTCTTCTCTGAAATAATTTTAGATGTTGCCAAAATATATTGCAATATTGTCTATGCCTAATTTTAATGTTTATGAAGGATAATAATAGTAAAATAGTGACGACATGTGCATACCTTGCCGAGCTCGAGCTCTCTTCCTAAAACTAGAGTTGTAATGTCAGTCTTATCTTATCTAAATTTTTGTGTGGATATGACTATGACACGTTACGACAAGCGAAATGGAAATACATTCCGTAATTTTTAACCACAAAATTAAATGTCATTTCATTCTTATGATGACTGATTGTGAAAAAGTTGACTTTGGTTTTGATGTGTGCAATACTTTGGGGAATTCGATGAGACTGTTCATTTCGTAATATTTGGTGCAAGGATCGATGAAGCAAAAGCGCCGTAGTCGTGGAATCAAGACCGGATTAAAGCAACTGATCCGTTTGTTCATCGTTCCTGCAATCGGCAATCTCAATGATAAATGTATCAATGGAGTTACATATTATATCCTCTAGCGAACGATGTCTGAGTCGGAGGTTGGTTAGGTTGCGTTAAGATACATACCTACATGATCTTGTAGCCTAATTGCCAAACTGGTGTCTATAAACTCGGGTCTGTGTCTGTGCAGAATTAATTAACCTTCTTCAGGTTTTGATCATGATGCATGAAAATTAGTCGTGCAATTTAGATAAATCAGAGTGTTGCGGCAGGTCTCGGTTACCTTAGAAAATTTATTCAATTTACCGTATTAATGTCATTTGGAAAAGTTTGTACAAAAGCCATTTTCAACACAATCTTGGTAAGTTGGCGGGTCCTCATAGGCCGGTGCAGGGCTCTGACTTGGAGTTATCACGTTGATAGTTTGATGCTGGTTACTATGCTGGTTTGGTGCTGTTGCGACGATAAGATTTGGACGTGGGATGGAGACTCTGTATTCCTGAGATCTTGAAACGATGAAGATATCCAAGCCATGGATGTGACCTGTAGTTTTAGTTTAAAACAATTATTGGTTTAAAATCACATAGTGCAAAAGATTTGTATAGTTGAAAATGGCAGAATTACCTGGATCTAATATATCTCTCTGAGAACGAGTTGAATTAGACTGATCGGTTTCACTGTCGGGTTTGCAGCATTTTAGTGAAATCAGGATTCCCTTCAGGTTCGAAACATGAACCACACAAAATTAATTTTATGGACTCGACTCGCTATAGAAAGCTGGAATGATGGGAACATTGAAAGTTTGACTTAAGTTTTTACTTACAAGTGCGTAAGACAGCACCACAATAACGATCCCTAGAATAGGACCCCCGACAGCTTGCAGGAACGATGTCATTTCGATTGAATTGTTAGCGTATTATGCATTTTTTTAAAATCAAGTAGCCACAATGACGATCTCAAAGCTTCGTATTATGAGGGGTGCAATAAATTGATAATGATTTTGAGACTTACTCGTATAAGTAACAAGTACTAATGAGTTGAATATCATAGGAAGAAAAAATATTATTTTCATGTACTATCATCTTCTGCAAAAATAATTCCATGATTTTTGTTTGTTTGAACTTATTCAAACAATGATCATCATCGTCATACATGGTTCTGCAATGAAATCGAAGTCCTATTAACATGGAGAGCAAATAATGACTTTGTTTCCCAAAAACAATGAAGCTCTTTGTCTTGTCTACTGCTACTTAATTTTAGTTTTGATCAAATCAAATTAGAAGTAAATATGTTTCCCTTATCTGCTGAATGGGTTGACAAAAGGGGGCGAGCATGGTATAAAATAACTATTCATGAAGGATGTTAATGGGAATCTGTATTCCTAGGCAAAGTTCAGCGAATGTTTTGACTCATTTGGTACACAACCAAATGCTCATACAAACGATGATAACATATTTTTCCATGTTGACAAATGATGGTAGAAATCGATATGCAATTAATATACATAATATCATTCAAGTTATTTGGGAAGTAAAAGACTTGAGCAATTGCGGCGAGAAGGACAAAGATGAAAATCAAGTTTTTGTGTAAAAATGAAAGTAAAACTGGGTATAATTTTTATTGATAAAGGTTTAATGGAAGAGATCTAGATGATATAGAAAGATTTTCTGTTCACGGAAGATCATGGTCGTTCAAAGGACAGACGGGGTGATGTAATTGCTGTCATTTGTCACACAAATAGTTTCATGTCCGATTATTGGAACACTGTTGTTGGCGCTGGATGCATTTTCCTCAATATTGGTTATTTCGTGATATTTTGGGGGCAAATCTTCAACCTCTGATATCACTCTTCGAAGGTCGTCCGTATTTGCTGAAGAATAGAATAATAAAAGCCAGTTGAGAATTTTATTTATAGGCACCATAGATTTTTGTGGACTTACCACCAACGTAATATATTTGAATGTGTCGTTTGGGCTTGGGCGAATTCTCCACCGACTGTGATTCCGAATTTGAATCTTTTTTCTTCACAATGCAAATCAACGCAACTCCAATCTGAAGGAATTTTCCAACGTCACTTCAATTTAATTATTTGAGGATAATCACAATGAAAAGCATAAAAGATCAAATGAGTTCATTATTTTTCTTACAAAAAGAATTATAAGCAGACTGGACAATGTAACAAGTAAGAAACTGCAGAAAAACTCCATCTCTTTTACTTCAGAAAAGACAGGATTTCTGATAATGAGTGTATCTTAGTAAAATTAAATCTACTTCCGGACTTGTCGAGACTAGGTGAACTGTCAACTGCTTACTTATCAGTAGATGATTAAAATTACCAGAATTTTATCCACCAAAATATGACTACCTACAGATATTCATGATTCTGTCTGTGTATGTATGTACCCTAGTTTTTTTGTCCTTTAGAAATTCAACAGTCGATAAACAGCTCAAAATACGGGAACAAGGCAATTATCTGCTATTTCATGACAATTTAAGTTTTTAGCATAATAATGGCAGGACAGGAATAATTTCTCAGTTCTAATTTTCAGGAGCAGACACCGATAGACGCAACTCGACAGGTTGAGCTTGACGGCTCCACGACATACTTCTTTCTTTTGCTTGTATGCTCCTAACCTACCGCCATGCGACGGCGACATTGCTATAATTGTGAATGAAGATGTGGGGAAATAGTTGATCGAATTAT
>JAHZNI010001531.1:0-17248 GCA_027744415.1 Seira ritae | reverse complement strand
ATTAACAAGACGTGACACAGTCATAGTCGTAACCACACACATGCCCCAGCCACACCGGTCTACATACTTGAGCGTACTTGTTGGTAGATATTCACATTGTCAAAAACGGCTTCACACTTTTTGTCACACTTTTTTATGCGTGACCTTGAGGGCAATTTGCAAAGCGCGTCTTGAGTTAGCCAAGAAAAATTGAAGAAAAAATTGGTCATGTTGGGTCTTTTACCAGACTGGTCTTAAAGTATGCGACTGATCACATCATGGCGGCACGTCATCTTTCATCAAACAAACGGCAATGTTGAAGATTGAGAATTGAGATAAAAATGTCAACCAAGGAAGGAAAAAATTGTTGCATTTTATCTCCCTTGAATATTGCGTGGAATATTAAACCAAGCTTCGAGGTTATTTCAAAAGAATCGGGTGATCAGTCTAGACCAGAATTAAATTGCTGATCAGACGAGGCAGGAGAAAAAATCGAAAGTGGAAGAAGAATGAATCCGACTCTTCCCCACCCAAACATAGAATGGAATTTGAGGTAGGTTTAGACTGGAATTTCATTCTGTTCCCTCGTTTAGGTAATTTATTTCGTTGCTCATAGTGGATGATGATTTGATGATGCTACCTAGATGAGATGGTCATGATGA
Organism: Seira ritae; assembly: GCA_027744415.1. Lineage (NCBI taxonomy): Eukaryota > Metazoa > Arthropoda > Collembola > Entomobryomorpha > Entomobryidae > Seira > Seira ritae. The sequence continues at coordinate 16,607 of JAHZNI010001531.1, read as the reverse complement.
TGATATTATTTTACTGATTTTATAATAACCAGGGAGAGTTACATTAGAGAGTCTTCCTTGCTCATCGTAATTATTTACCTACTTTTTCGTAATCGAATTCATGGGCTTGGTCCTCCTGACAGAGTCTTTGCTGAAAGCATTTTATTCTTCGTCTTGAGAAAAATCCAGCATAATAATTTATATAAAAATCTATGCATCTTGTTCAAGTTTCGCTACCTGATCTCGATCATGCCTTGTAAAAAAGGATGTAGGTATATGGTGTATGCTCCATGATGTTTTATCTTTGCGGCATCCTTAAAGTAGAGAGCTTCACCTGTAAATGTGATATAATTTGCGTCAGGCACTAAGCTCTCTGTCGTATCGACATTTTTCGTGCCTTGTTTCCTGTTTCTTCTCAACTGAGCAAACATAAACTACTGCGATGGTTAGAATTGAAAATTCTGTTGCTGTCAACTCACAAAACATGAAACAAATGGATGGAGATGTCGATGAACAGGACTGGTTTTTTGTTTTGACAGGGGCGAAATGAAATTAACTAATTTGGTTGCTGAGTTGGTATTAGTCAAGCTACTGACAGTGAATGCAAAGATGATGACACTGATTTACACCATGACTTTGGCCAACAAGACAAATTTATGGGTGCTTGAGCTATTTGCTCAAATGAATTTTCTTGATTACACAAGGGTGCATTAATCATGGACAAGAAAGGTGGAGCATGAGTACCGACCGACTCTTAGGTATTTTTCCCACTTTGCCTAAATCTAATTAAATAATTTTCTCAATAAAGTAATTTACTTTTTTGCTACCATTTTCATGTTACTGAAAAAAAACAGTAGAAATTCTTGGTTGTGGATGGATACGCCCGAAATGTGGACATGACATGGGAGAAACGGTTCCTTTCATTTTTTAAAGATTCGTTTTAGGTATTTATGTTGCTAAAAAGCAAAATTCTTTCTTCGTTTCTTCTGCTTGAAGTCTGACAATCCTTCTCTTTTTTCAAATTTTTGCTGAACTGGATACTGAACTGGACTGAATGCGAATAGTGAGTTGTTAAGAACCACTTTTCTTCTATCTCATTTCATTAGAAAAACTCCATTTAGCATTATTTATGAGTGCAGTGGAGACGAAAAATATGCAAATTACTTGCTAAATAGCATCATCATCATGACCGAAATGACAGAAGGTATGCATTCCTCTCAGGGTGGTCACGTTTTCCTTTTAGACAAGCCTAAATTATTTTTCTGAAGAAAAAACATAATTAACAAAAAGAATTTTTGACAAAAACACCTAGCCTAATTACTAAAAATGTCAAAAGGATTGATAAGATTAGATTATTTAAATGCAAGGCTTGGTATTCTTCTTCAACAGAAACGAGTCTGCAAAAGAAGTGCAAGAAAAAGAATAGATTTTTGCAACAACAATCAAGTTTCCAAATACATCTCTGTCTCACAATGCCCCAAGGAAAGATAATCTCCAATCCTAGCTTTCGTTTGATCGATCCTTTGAAAGGAAAATATGAATGATCATTGTTTACACAATAAAAGCTCAATTAGTTTTCCAATCTGGTGATGATAATGATAATCACTGTGATGAGGTTATTCTCTAATTATTACAAAGGTGTAATGTAATAGTAATTAGCTTCTTTTCTCTTCTTTACATTGTCATACTATGCACTATAATTGAGCAGAAAATCTCGTTCGATATACGGTGATCAGGTGATGAGCATAACAAACTCTAACTCTCATCTCAGCATGATCAAGGAAATACTTGCAACGTAAACCTGTAAATGAAGGGAAATTGAAAAGGCGTCAAAACTAATTAAGTCTTAATTCAGGCTCCATTAAAAAATCAAATGGCAAGGCAAAGGACATAGGTAAATCGTTCCTGGAAGCAATTTTCTGAAATTGCGTCTGCAAGAATGTTCACTACGCTCTCAAGTAGCAAACCATTATTAAATTTGCTTCCTTTCTTAACACAACACGATGGCTGATCACAGTTTTTTTTAGATATTCAATTATTACCTACATTCGCTTCAAGTCTCAATATCATGTGAGATTTGCTTGGTCATAGTCATGATAGAATTCAGTAAAACTTTACAATTCACTGATTGTGATTACATTGATTTTTGGAAAATTACTTATTTCGTTGAAATGACTGCAGTGGCCGATGAAATATATAAAAGTTTTTATTATGTTCACACTTGGCACTTGATTTTATGAAGTTGCTGCTTTGTCCTTTAAAAATATCCTTAATATTTCTAGGTCAGGCTTGTTCCTTCATCTTGGATTTAAATGTCAAGTTCACGTATTTAGCATAGTACATGGTCATGGATTTGCAATTAGGATCTTTAAAAAAGATCGATCCAAAGGTTTTATTGTTTTTTTTTTCATTTGCTCATCCATTTGTGTTACATATACCAGAGGCATGTGTCATCATATCATCGTCTTCGTCAACCTGACAGTTTGACATGAATTGTGCAGTTTAGTTGGATGTGTGATAAACAACTTCAGTAATAAAATCAAAACCAAACTTCAACAAAAACTGAATCAAAAAGTTGTCTCTGATTTGAAAATCTTTTGCCTACCACAGAGTTAGAATGAACAGGAAGCTTTCTACCTGACACAATATAATAATGTATGAGTATAATCTTCGAAGAACTAATTATACTTACTTCAATTTTGCGATAGAAATACAATGATTAATGATCCCTGCAACTTTTCTCCAATCCACTTGGACTGGACAATAACATTTTTTTGCAATCATGTTTGCCACATGTACAATGCAATATTATGCACAGGTAGTTCGTATAGCATTATTTTCTTGTCCATTGTCCGGAATAATCTGCGCAAGCTATCAGAAAACCATTACTTGGCTTCAGTGTATAAGGATGTTTTTCCATTGTCGCTTGTGCTCTCAACTTGAAATGACTGCGGATGACCCGAAGGAACGATTATGCTTATTACATATTAGCATTGATTTTTGATATTCTGCAGGAAAAAATTAATATTGCCAAAATTATTTAAGAAGTGGAATCTCAACATCATTCCACTCCTTTTACGAGCAAACCACAAGAGTATTAAATTATAGCCGAAAGTGCCGCTGCTGCCTTATCACTTATTCACAAAAAAAAACTCAAGTTTTATTCATGTGGCTGTGGCTCATACCAGATGAAGCTCGACTCTTCCCCCTTTCAATCTACATCATTCAAATGTGTAATTAAAGTCTCCATTGTTATTCTAGCTTGGAAGATTCGCAAAATAGATATAAATTTTTAGAAAAAAATGTGTCTTCTCCAGTTAGACTAAATCGCAAAAAAAGATTTTATTTTCCATTATGCTCTCTTCAACTTTGACTCCGCCACGCACGACACAAAAAAGGCTTCACCTTAGAACGGGTAAGCCATAGCTAGTCCATTTACTAGATGTACCTTATGGCTTGACACATCGTTATCGTTTTATCGCCCCAACAATGTTCATGTATGGCCATCTCTTTACGTATGAAGCAACGCCGTTTCCAATTCATTAGATTAACATTATATCTTTATCTATATAATTTGAAGTCAAGAGTGGGGCGCCAATGGCAATGATCATGTGCGTTTGCCTTTTACGTGTATAAGGGTCGCTTTGTTTCATGACTCAATAATCCTTATTGTAAGGTATGAAACAATAGCAATACCGAGCGCAAAACATTATTATCGTGTCGCGTTGTATTGAAAACAAATATGCTATGGATTTTATGAATAAGATCAATAAGATGATGCTTCGGGAATAAGATTAGATCTCATTTTTAATGAAAATTTTACGATTCTGGAACACAGCTTGTTGCGATGTTCCCCTCCTCGTGATTATAATATGATTTCTTGTTTTACGTCTTCTGGGTTCATAATTTTCAGATTACGCCATAAATTACTCATTAAAATATGAAATGAATAAAAAATTATTCACTTATGAATTTTCAGCTGCTTAATTAATTCAATGAAGCGAGACGATAACTCATTTCATTGTTCATTTTTATGAGCTTGCTGTTGATCTTGCTCCTCTTCTGCTCCAATTCTTCAAACTGTGAACTCATGTACCCTGTGCCGAGAGCAGTAAACGATTTATCAAATATCCACAGCAACAATTTGGATTGATCTGATAAATGAGACATTTCGTTTCTCAGATACCAGCTCGAATAACATTTTATGCTAAATACTTTCAACTTACATGGTTCTCAACGGCGCTCTTCGACCACAATTACCTTCCTCCTTTTCAAATTAGCACACCCACTTAAGTTTTATCCATTCCAGTTAGGATAGGATTTTTTAAACTTTAAGCTGTAAATGAGTGTTTGTTTATGCATTGTTAATCACACTTGAATGAAATTTGAATGAATTAAATTTGTGTAAAGATTTTAGACTTTTTTGTCCAATTAAAGACAAAGGCTTTGGGCCGTGCATACGTCCGGCTTCTAAAGAAAATCTATTTTCAATTGAGATTTTTATTGAAGAATTTTATGGAAAATGGAGTGAAGCCAAAGCCTAAATGAGTAATATGATATGATGACGAACGAAGATATCACGGCAATCGTGGCCTCTGCCCCCTGATGCATTCATTAAGCAAACGCTTTCTTCATCTGTGCATAAATGCATGCATGACTGGAACATTATCATAAAATTTACAATTTACCTGCGCTCTTTAAGACAAAAGCTTAGAATTTTTTCCCTATGTGTCTGCTGACATTTATGGTGTATTCAAATGGAAGAAGTCGGAAAGAAAAACTCAAATGCTTTTAGTTAGGTAGGTACGAGTAAGTAATAATTAAGCCAGAACTCATGATTCTCTCTCAATTTATGATGGTAAAAAACTACGTTTTGCAAAAAAGTCATCATCTTAGATTGTAATTTATGAACAGAACATAGGTGAATTTGCCAAAAACGGCTATTAGCTTACCGTGAACAGCAATTTGAAAGGGCACCTCCAACTCCTCCTGTTTTGCCTTTGAAGGACTGTATCAGAAGAAGAAGGAAAGACTTTCCAGTGGTTTCTTGTATGTAAGTTTAAGGAAGCCATTTTGAGTCCAAGTTTTTGTCTGCACGATCTACGCTCGAAGGCAATGCAAAGAAGGCTATTAGGATCCGAAAATATTTGCGTAATGACTTTAGCACAGTTTAATTTTGCGAGGATATGATATGTTCAATAGACCTTGTTCAGTTCAATTCCTCAAGCGAAAATCTTTGTCGTGGCTAACGCAGAATTTATTTTCTAGAACCTATAATTTATAGTTCTGCTCCAAGGTTAAAAGATTTACGGAATATTGAATTCTGCAAACTTTTTGAAGTTGAAACACGAAGTCATTTCACTGACTTATTTCGAAAACTGTGGAGGTAATTTAGGAACAATCGCTGGAAACGCCGATGAATGATGAATGGCAATAACTTGGCCATTTTAAAATGTCAATTTTTCAGTACGACTTCTGATGATTCATTGCAGAAATGCATGCAATCACACAATTTGTCATGTAGAACCTTGCAATTTATGTAGCTTTGCTTTATATATACGAAAGTCAATCTAGCACAGCAGGAATCACGTAAAGAGATGATTCATTGATCAAGTTTTGCAGATCATCTTCTTTAAAAAGTCTGTTTATATTTAGCCACCACTACACTGTACTGTTTGATTAGATCATCCAGTTTTAAGCGAACAATAGCCTAAAATGATTTCTGAGCTGGTCGAATCAAAAATGAGTTTTACAATTCAAGTGAACTACCGGAGATGTCACAATATTCCAGGAATCCAGCAGCGTGCCACAGAGATTTATGGCGTGTTGCGTTGCAAGAAACAAACGAGAAACTAGTGAAACAACGAACTATCCACACGAAGGGCGTCATGTTCAGATGAAGAAACAACTTTTTTGAAGATGCACCTTACCGAGACAATCATCCAATAATCATTTCTTATTTCAATAAAAACTGTTTTTTTTAGTTTCTTGCTTCTCAGAGGGTTGCTCCGTCTCAAGTTGAAGGGGATATTTGAGATGAGCTCCTTTTTCACTACCGGACGGACCCACAACCGACCGGATCGAATTGAATTAGGTAAAGGATTTTTTTCTTCACAAATGAAAGAAAAATTCCTTCGATTTTTCTAAAGGAATTCCAGGAATTTTCTTCTGACGATCGATCCCAAAGTATAAAAAATTAGATCACAGCATTAGATCCGAAGAAGAAAAAGGGAGGAAAACTCCAGAAGCACTTCATAACCGGCCTGGAAAACTGGAATTTGTAATTTGATCTGGAGACAAGATCTGATCTCGCGTGGCCGCGTGCTCAAGACTCACCTGGCGTGGCTCTATCCCCTAATTTTATTGAGGCGATGATGATAATGATGATGATGTGATGTGCTGCTGCGGCGATCTCTTCATCTTCTGATGTAATAAGCTGAAGAGACGGATGTTCGGCGAAGAAAATGTTTTAAAGCGGTGCGAATCGAACAGATCCTGATCCTGTACAAGAGAGACCTAGACCCAGACCTCGACAAGAGCAGAAAAACGTGTGCTTTGCTTCATTGAAGTGACTGAATGATGATCTGATCATCATCATTTCACCTTTTTCCTTACGCAGTTTATGCAATAGCCATCCGACTGTATGCCTTGACTCGTAAGGTCTCCTCTTCTTTCTGCAGATTCTACTAGCAACGCAACAGCAACGGTCCCCGCAAACAATTCACGACTCACAGGTGCTGGTGCTGCTATGCCGTTGATTTACAATAGTCATGTCGTCTGTCTCGTTGGTTTTAGTTTGACGTACACTAAAAAGTCAAATCAATGCGTAATGGAATGCGTGGTCATGATCATGATCAAAATGATCTTTCACATTGGGACACGGATATAAAAATATAAATATTGCAATGTAATAATCTGCTAATAATGAAGTGGTCACTATGTACAGTAGCGCCTTAAACTTCAGGAATTCATTGGAAATCTCTGGGCTGTCCCATAAGCACTATTTTTTGCTCTCTGTCGTCAGTGGTCGCAGACAATGCATTGAGATGTGATACGAATATAGTAGGTGCTTTACTTCTTTGCATTGTGTTCATATGATTTAAAAGATTCATTTAACTTTTTATGCCATTTTTAATTTATTGGAGGAACCAAAAATGTTGAGTCCCATAATGCTACATAATGCAGCATCATTCATTGTTGTACTTCGGAACTTGGTGGAGGAGGATGATCAGCTAAGCAATCTTAATGAAAAATCTGACAGGTTAAAAATAAAGATCCTGATCATCGATCATACTGCGTGAACTAAAAAAACTTTTTATCCAGTGCAAAATTTAATTTATGATTTACTTTTGATTTGAATAATTGAAGATGTGCTTTGCTTGCAGTATAATTTGTTGTTTAGTGTACACTATAATTAACAACAAGAAAATAAGGTATCTCATCAGTTCCCATAAATCATAGATGGAGATAATGTGTCAGAAAACAACTCGAAGCCCACCTTTATGTCAATGCTATGCACAAAGAATAGAAATGATAAATTATCATGTTCCAACCTCAAATAAATATCTGCAAGTTCAGATATCATTCCTTTTCGACCACCGCAGTTCTTGTCACATGTCTTGTTATGCAGTGCAGTATTCACTATCAGAAAGCTACTTGTTTCTTTGCTCCAATTGCACTTTCATCCTCCTTCACAAGTTGATCATATCATATCAAAATCGTTGTCATCGTCCAATGAATGAATGAATTCTGTAGAGTTTTTGTTGTAATTATGCGTTTTCTGGTGCTCTGTCTGCTGCAGAATCGATCAATTGATCGATTGGTCTTCTGCTGCTGCGGCGCTGCGTATCTTTTATTCCGGCAACACCTCGTCAATTATTTGAATCAAAATTGTACTTTATTGTACGAGCACTACCTACATATTTTGCTGATTGTGAGATTTTGCCATTTGATAAATATGAAAAATAATTCGATGAATGAATGTTCATCGAATTGATCGATTGGTGTTTAATAAATTGTCGTTCCGCACTTTGCTCACTGCTCCCATATAATTATTTTCTTAGTTCGTCCATCCCCTTTGCTGTAGGGTTGCAGTCTCTTAAATATATGATAATTTATTCAGGAACATCCTCCGACCTCACTATAAATTACTCTTGGTTTAATTCAAGTTTAGCGTTTACTTAGCTCGTCAGAAGAGATTCAATTGTTTGACTAAATTGTTTCAATGAAAATTTATCCGCTGTTGAACGTATTAATCATCCCATGCAGAACAGGTGGATTAAATTAAATCGATCTGAAGTTGCTTTGAATACACTATACATAATATCCTGAGATTGAGGAATCCAGTTTTTTGCTTCAATCAAAATGAAAAAGTCTTCATTTAAATGTGCATCCCATTTTCCCATTTGAACAAACGTCAAACGAAAATCACCTTCCTTTCCGATCCCAATATGAGCTTTTACTTGCATAAATCCATGGTCCTGCTCAGCTCACGTTACCTGCTTTGTTTCTCTTGCAGTTGCAGATATCATGAAAAATTCGCAAATATTGCAAAACTAAAATGCAGCATCTAGTACTAAGTACGTAATGCATCCATTTACATCAGTAATTGAGAGGTTTTAGCGATCGATTTTCAGAGAAGCTACAGACATTTCATGATGTACAGATACCAAACAACCAAACCTTTGACTTGACATTTGAAGGTGTAAGTTTTAACCGATGAAATGGAGAAATTGAATTTCACTTCCTGTCTCTCGGATATTTAACGGGTGGATGTCAAGTTAGGTCCTTCCTTTGATTTCACAAACAAGCAAGAAAAAACCGGCTTAATTCCGTTAAGTAAATGCACTTTTGGCTAATGCATCCTGGCTTGGTCAGCTAGGGGTTGTCATCACTTTGGCAAAAGCAGCAAAAAATCTCAAAATTCTCCGACTTTCTATTCTTTAATTTTTTTTCCTACTGAAGCCACATAGTCGAGACTGGTGACGCCGAAGCGCCAAAAAGTATTGCCAAAAGTCGCTCCACCAGATTCCGAGAGCCAGAAAGAACGAAATCAAAAGTTAACAGTAATAATGACCATGAAAAACGGAAGAAGGAATGTGATGTTCAAGATTTCAGTCAGAATGGAATGGAATGTGCTCAACTCTCAACAGCATTCATGTGAGGAATGTGCTGGGAAAATGCTATTGACCTTCTTCGTGATAAAAAAGAATCTTTTCTCCTCGTCTTCTTTTTCAGAAGTACGCATCACATCACATACGCCATTTTCTCACAGATTAGCTTCAATTATCAACGCTGCTCCTGATGCTAAGTACAATAAAATTCTTATCTATTTTTGATGCATAATTTTCCTCGAATACCTGTGGAAAACGGGAAGAAAAATCACGAGCGAGATTAACATATTTTTCAGATCCCGCCTTCATTATTATCGTTCGTGTTCATTCATTCATTAAAAAAACTTTTGGGAGATGCCATCATTATCGTCGTTCTCGGGCACAAGCCAGAGAAATGCGTTGAAACAAGCATTACTTTATTGGTTCTTTATCGGCTTAAGGTGTAAAAAATTTATGCAAGCACATCCTCCATACATTTGGGATTTTTTTCTCACATCAGAGCTCAGTGGGTTGAAATTCTTGAAAATCCAGAAATTCTCTGAATTCTTTCACTATTTTTTGAAACCATTTCCTTTCTCACACAAAAGAATGTATGGGAGACGGAGGAAAAAATCGTGCGAGATTACGTAATAAAATAGATATGGACCCATACATTCCATATCTTTGTTTATCATTAGATAGATGCATAAAAAAGTCTTGGCATTTCAATACATTCCTTGCCGCGTCCTAAAATATTGTTCGGGTTGTGTGAAAAAATATAATCCTAACAAGAATATACCGGTGCGATTATAGGTACGAGGAGCACCACAAGATAAAGAAAATATTTACATGAAGAGTTTTCATCATCGTATAATCATCTTCTCCGAACGAGTGCTCATCATCATGACGTGATCATTACATTTGTTATTATGGCTACAATCACAATAGATAAGTAGTAAAAGGCAGGAGCCGAACAGACTAAACCTTATTATGCGGTCGCGGTCGGTATTTCACTGGACTAGGACTGGGTAGTATGTAGTAGTAATATCATCAAAGATCGAATGGTAAAGTCCCATTCCCATAAAGGCCCACACCTCATACAAGAAGAGAGATACCATAGCATACCTTTTTTGTCGATGTTTTTTGGTGATGTAGTGATGTTGATACCTTTTTAACAACATCTTCTTAAAGGCACGGCACGAGTTCAACAGATTTATGGGAATTCTTCCGTTTGTATAGCATACCTGAAATAACTTTGAAGGACAGGACAATGCATGCGTGAGAGCACACCAAACAGAAAGATCAAAACGTTGAGAATGAATGAATGGACAAATGGGTCCTTAATTGCCTGGTCGAACCTCAGAAAAAAACATTTATCAAAATATGTACTTCTGCGCCTTCCTCTTGAAATACGAACACGAAAAACCCAAACCCCATTCATTTACTCATCAATTTAGAATGTGGTCATTAAGGCATTAGTAATCAAGATATGGAAATGCTAATGATGGGGATGGTATAAATCTGGACAACTAATATGGATTTTATCTGATCTTCGTGGTTAAATCTTGTCAACAATAATTCATTTTGTTTACCTACCTATTAAATACAGAATTTTAAAAATATTTTTTGTCTATAAACCTATGAAAACACGGCACCAATCCTACCTACCTACATGTCTCTTATGTTGTATGTGTGTAGTGTGTAGAAAGGAATCCCAAGGAATACTTAACAAATTATCTATCTATCCTAAAGGTATGCGCGTAGCATAGCATACGGGCAAATAATGAATGCATAATATACTGGTAAAAGATTAGCAACATAATTAAGATAATTATAATTAGTATTGACGACTGATCCCCTGTCATATGCACGTATTCAACAGCAGGCAACAGTACTGAGTACTGATCTTAAAGCGCTTAAATCATCATTACGTTACACCTGGCATAAAATTGTACATACATTAGTCCAAACTTATTTTTATGGGTTTTAGTTTTAATGTCCTCTTTCTCTACTGTATTAACTCTTTCTCATTCATATTCTATAATTGATGACTTCGTTGTTTATGCAAATGGAAACTAAAACTAAATTTTCTGCCACAAAAGAACCAATAAATACAGCTGCATCGACTAGTTTTGTGCCTCTAAAGAGAAAATATGTGACTTCAACGAAACCAAATAACATGAAATAAATACATTATAATTAATATGCATAGTCAGTGAACAATATGTAATAGAAGCGGGTATAGGTGCATACAACATACAACATTGGATAAAACTAAAAAAAAGTGTTTTGGAGTAGGAGATACTATTTTAGTTTCTACAAGTTGACCTTTATTTCAATTTAAAATCTATGGGAAGGTCATATTAGTATCTAAAAGAAAACGCTTTTAGAACATAAAAAATAAAATTATGTACTACAAAATAAATGGTTTACTCCAAAAATTAAATGAATGAACACTTTGAATTTGAACACTGTCGATTTTGAGGTGATAGCGACACTGAAATTCCTCAAACGTTTCAAATCTCAGTAAACAGTAAATGTTCCATTTTTCGTGACTGAAAACGTCGACCTGACATAGCAATCAGGTCAACTTATTCAAAATAGAAGATTTAGAGTTTATTTCAATATTTCATCCATTAGCATGTTTTAATACCTTTTCTCGAATTAACTTTCCTCGTGTCACAACCACAACAGCTCTCACACGGTATAGAATTCTTCAAACAGGCCAAACACGCAAAAATACATAAAACTTAAACAAACTCATACATACATTTATTTTATCTTAATATCGAAGAAGAAAAATCGACATGCTCTGATGAACTCTTCGAATCGGTTGAAATAAATAAATATTCATATCTTTATATTATTTTGAGTAATTCTAAATGATTAGGTATTAGGTGTTAACAATCGATTTCGTATCACATCAATTAATCATTGAAATATAACCATAGTCAGATTTAGGGATGAAAAATGAACGATTCATGCATTACAATCGGATGCGAGTACCAAAGTTAAAACGATTAACTTACATTTATAAACGGTAATTTACGAGTACTGGATTTCATGATTCATGATTATGGTTACTTGTTATGCGTAGTTATTTGGTTTTCTAAATCACGTAACTCTAAAACGTCGGATTTGAGTTTGAGCTTGATAATTTCTCTCCATATTTCTTCCCTATGTACTGGGTTGGATATGCCCATTCTCTCTAACGCCATCGAATTAATCCGAAGAAGAGCCCTTCCGTTCACATTATTCTGGAATTGTATTCAAAAGGCAAATCATGAGTTTAAGTGTCACGAATACATTGCTTATTTGTTTATGACAATTATAAATGCACAAACTACCTGATGAAAAAGCTCAGAGTATTGAACACCGATGTCCCCACAATGTCGGCCAAGCCAAAGCTTGCATTCACTAACGGTCCAAAGCGCCGGAGGTCGAGGACGTGTGGGAGTGCCCTGCAAAGATACGATACATAGACAATTCTAATAATTTTTATATTCATCCTGCGTCAACTTTCGCGTTTCTTTGATTTTCGGAGTTTGATTTGCTTGATTGCGATTATTTGATTACAAACCTTTCCACTTGAGGAAGTTTTAGTATGAGAAGAATTCGGATCTTTTTCTTCCTTCCCTGCTCCGGGAAGGACAGCCATTTTCATTGTCATTAGAAAATCTTCTTTTTTTGAACAATAACTCACAACCTCACATCCGCCAGAATTTCACATTTACAGATAATCGACACTCGACTTTTACTTTAGTGCTCCTATAATAACATCCATTTTTAAAAGTAATTTTAGCACTACGCCACAACCATCACTGCGTTGATCACGCTAAATAATGCGTATTTCGGATGTCACTGCGACTAGTATCAACAACGAAGATGATTTTGATTTTAAGTATCAGTATTAGAACAGAGTAGCAGTTCAACCATTATTACTCCTAATTGTTGATAATCGTCCCTTGCTACTGCTACTACCTATTCAAAAAGGAACATTAGCTTTTAGATTGTCACGTCTTGATGAACTAAACAGTTATTCCTTCTACTTAATGAAGAACTAAACTAATGAAAACTAAAGACTTTCAAGAAACTTAAACACGTTTAAAGAATAAGAGTCAAGACTTTACGAGTAAATCCCACCCAAATATACAAAATTGTTTACAAATTCTTGTAGTTCTCAATTCTAAGAATTTCATAATATTCTGAATCCAGCGCGTAAAGTCCTTCACTCTTTGGGGCTTGGTAGGCTCTCCAGTCCAATCCTAGTGTACTTTATGCTTGCTGCATCTTTTCCTTTGTCCTTTCCAGTTTGGTTTTTGTGTGAGGCAGTGAGCTTAGCTCCGCTACATGCATGCGAGTATGCTTAATGTATTCAGCGTCGGCTAAGCACATATAGTCATGGATAGAATCAGAAGGTGCTAAGCCCGTGCCGACTATACTTAGCACATTGCTATGGACTATGGACTGTCATCACTTTTTCATAAGATTGCTTTGGATATAAATATATTTTCCGTTAACCAGTCAGCTGTGCAAGTAAATAGTAAATAATAATGGACATTGTATTATTTTGTTGGAGGGAAAACACATGCCTAAAATTCGGATAGCCCACTAATCAATAGTTAGTTGACGTCGCCTTGTGCTGGTGTAATTATATATAATGCAATTGTTACGCTGCACTATGATCACTGATCTCCATTTCTAACAAATTGAGTAAATTCAATATCAAGCCGATTTTGTCTGCTCGTTAGAGACGCGTTTTGTGAGACCATCACCACCAATAATGATAATGCTGGATTCAGATTCAGACGACGACTTGATTACGAGCGTCGATAAGTTTAATGGTAAATGAAGTTTCTTGTATATAACTGGAATAACACACATTTCTTTTTTGTTATAATACTTAACCGTGTTCTATTATTTGTTTTTATGCAGACATTTTTGCAAAAGTTCATCAAGAGGCTAGACGAGAAGCTCCTGTCGTACCTGCCAAAGTTTTGAAGAAATCATCATCAAAGGAGAGCTCCAAGTCTAAGTCGACTAAGACTAAGGCTTTTGATGATGATGAAATCATTGAAGTTCCTAATAAGCACGAAGTCAAGAAGACTTCAGGGAAGGAAACGAAAAAAGATGTGCCTATATCGGAGGACACTCAAGATCTATTAGCTCAAGTGGATAGATTGACAGAAGTTTTTCCTAAGCGTGTTCCTGTGGCTGTTAGTACAATTTCAAATCCAGCGCTGTATGCAGATATACAAAATCGGCAGTTGGAAGCACTTGCTGCCTCGTCGAAGAAGAGAGGTAGGGGTGGTCGTCGTTCTCGAGGTCGCGGGCGTAGCCGTGGTCGTGGACGTGGAAGGCAAAAGGAGGAGGACGTAGTCATGGTCGATGATGACTTTGACATCAACGACGTTTTAGAAAGCAGTGTAACATCAACGCAAACGAACGATGAAATTCTCGAAGTTGATCCCGATGACATTTGCCGCATCCTGATTCGATGGAAAGGAGAAAACTTGAAGTTTCAGTACACAAAAGTAATTATTTTTAAATTATCAATTGAGGATTGAAATAATAACGTTTTACTGATGTAAACATTTAAATTGCAGGGGACTAAATTTTCCAAGGTTCGTATGGAAGTCGCAAGTAAGGTATCTATTCGAGCAGACAATCTAGTTTTTATGGACGACATGGCAGAGGAAATACCAGATACCGAATGTGTGGAAAATATCAAATTCGGAACAGTTCTGGATGCGTTTGTGCGGATTCAACAGAGTAAGCCCGGTGGGAACAGCAAAAATGCAGTTTTGGACCCTGATTCAATCCGGGTTCAAGTCCAAGGATGTGGAGGTCACAGGGAAAGAATGGCGGTTGTTATTAAACGAACTACACATATTCAACAACTAGTTGAAGACTATATAGAAAAATTCAAGCTTCAAGGTAAAGAATTCAAGTTAATATTTGATGGGGATACTGTTGATCTGAGCGAGACTCCAGAATCTCTGGATCTCGATGGAGGAGAAATGTTTGACATTGTAGAAGTTAAGGCTAAATGATAAAATAAGTGTCGTGCCAATTTAATGTGAAATGTTATTCCTTCAGTCGTTTATAATTATAATTCATTTTTTAAATTAAAAAATAAAATATAAGTATACGCTCGCTCGTTCTTGAAAAGCAAGAACTGACAATAATCTCGTGAGATTAACTTTGATTAATTTTTAATAAATAACAGACGTAATTAACTTTGATTCAATAGCTTAAAAAATAATAATTGATATGAAATCATCAATTTGCAATTTCCGTCCGCTAAACTTGCATTGATGAGTTCTTGAGAATTCTGTATGAATAAAAATGCGAATTTGATCCGAATTAAAATATGCTTTCACGTAGCGATTTTGCTTCTGATTATTTATACCGATTCTTTCACCTTTGATTGGAAGTCTTTAACTCTTATTCGCGTTTTAAATAAATTAATCGATAGAATTTTATGCTATTTAGTGTTTGTTACGTTTAAACCTCATGACTTTTGGTTCTGATAACCCTGACCCTGATCATAGAAGTAATTCTTCTACGTACAACATATCATGCCATTCGAAAGATTGTCTATAAAATATGATTTTTTATAGTTTAATTAATATTAAATTATATATGCGTAGGATTTGTGAAATCTATTAACATTTGAGCAATGCAATGAGCAGTTACATTTAGATATTAGATGCCTACATGATATATAAGGTTGTCCATGTTTCATATTCTGGACGCTAGAATTCTCGAGACAAAAATCAATCCTGCAGCATTTTAATGTAATAAAGGAATACCATCAATATTTAATCGCAGGTACATGGGTAAACAGTAAATAGCCATATTTGCCAGAGCCAGAGTAATTCATAATTATCATATTACGTAGATTTATGGATCCAGTGGCACTATATCGCTAGGAAGAATGGGATTTCGGAAACCGATCAAGATACACTTTTTAATATCTTATCGTAAGCAGTGTTGAAACCTTCCAACTTGGAGCTCCAAGTAACTTTAAATCAAAACATATTTTCCCCCATTCGTTGGGCTATAGTGACGTAGTGTCAGATGTTTGTGAACAGTGTCTAATATGAAGTTGATGTGATAAGCAAGAGAAATTTTCTGTATAAATTTTTTCCCATTCTCCCGTGGACGATGGATATTATGTGACGCTTTCGACCCACAATTTTGTTGGCTGTTTCACGCGGTATCCTTCTCTTTAGAGCCGAAGAATGAATAAACAGGATTCAAAGTATCTAAAGTTGACCACGTCAACTTTTTTCTGTGAGGGCTGTGCATAAAGAAGCTTTGGTTCATTTCGTTCTGGAGACTCGAGACTCCCTCGCCCTTTGTGTGACAATTTTAACATTAGCGAAAATGACAGCCCGACAACCCCCTCCTCTAAAATACCGAAGCTTCATGCACAGCCCTTCATTTAAGCACAGCACAGCTTTTTCTTCAGACAACTCTTATCAGACTTTTAGTATCTCTGCTTGTCTGTCCCATTACCTGCCTTTGTCC